>WNNJ02002352.1:0-31037 GCA_012934845.2 Pomphorhynchus laevis
TGATATATAAAACATTTAATTCTTATAATTTTCATTAATTAAAGAATTAATTCTAATTCTTATTTCAAAATATGCTCAAAGATACTGGTAAGATATTTTATTAGGTCTCTTTTATAATAAATTTACTCGACTTTGTTGTAAAAATTATAAAGTCGTTTATTTAAAAATATCATACTGATATATTATATTATAATTATATAATTGAGTCTATTATGGTTCTAGTAAACTAATTCTTTCTCTAAAAAATTTGAATAAAAAAGTCAGACTGAAATCAAATAGTCTATAGATAATTTATTATATTAAATTGTTCAATGAATATATTAATGCTTATCATTTCACTCAGCTTTCTGCCCTTCGATCATTTTCTTTTCTGGTTCTTTATATGGAGCCAAAATCTCTAATTTTCCATCGTTGAATGAGGACTTTAATTTGTCGACATCTGTGCCCGGTGGTAGGGTAACCTGCTTGTAATAGTAGCTTTTGCTAACGCCACTCGAGTCATTTGTACTGCTCTCTGCCTTCACGATTAGCTCATTGTCCTTCAAACTCACGTGGATATCATTTGGTTTAAACGATTTAACATCAACGTCCATTTTTATCATCTTGGATCCGTCGCCTGCCTCCCCGATCTTCGGAAGAAAAGAACTTGCGAAGAACTCATCAAAATCAAATGGCGCTAGAATTTTATGCTTCGGAGCAGCATCCGCCTTCGGCTCCACTTTCAAAGGAATTTCGGCCACCAGAATACCGGATGGGGTAATAAAGCTGGTCAGCTGGTCGGCAATAACATTCGCAGGAAGATGAAAGGTCTTACGCAATTCGCGGCTGTCAAAATCACCAGTCTTGTCGCACTTTTGGTGTGATTTTGCAGTAACCACAAGCTTTCCAGCATCTATGACCGCTTTAACATCTTCCTTGTTAAATCCGGATACGTTGATGGTTACCCGATATTTCTCCGGCCGAGGTCTACGTCGCCCAAGTGCATCTACAGGCAAAGATGGCTGATTAATCCATAACAGAGATGGCAGCCCTGCAGGGTACAACGACAGATCATGTTCATCAAAAGGGTCGAACAAGTCGAGGGAATTGCCGAAAAGGTTGTCAAAGTCGAAAAATCGACGACCGAACCTAGAAACTGGAAGAAACATTTGTATCCTTGTATATTCTTGTATTCAATCCTTGTATAACAGAGAAAGATTTCTTCAGCTGTACTTATATTCAAGCATTCCGACGTAGTTTCTACTAGAAACGTCGAGAAATTTATAGAAACTTCTAGAAAAATCTATTGTTTCAGAAAAATCGAAAAGATATGTAGAGATAAATCAAGAAGCATCCTTACAGAATAAAAGCTATCTTTACTGATATACATGAGCAACACAGTGATGTAAACTTATTCATTCACACGTAAAAATGCCAAAATAATACCACCACAGAGCAACAGCAATAAGTGAATGTGAGAAAAACAAAAATTTTTGGCTGCTAGCACGTGCAGATCACAAACAGTCAATGTTTGTGTAAAAATATTGACAAAAAATCTGGTAACAGATGCCAAGAAACGAAAATGACGGTATAATTAAATATGACGATAATAATATTAATATAATAGAATCGTGTGGCAACTTATGTGGCATTTAAAGCAAAGGATAATAGCATTTTACCCACAAGTAAAATATAATTTGAAACGAAAAATTTAATTAAATTTTATATTTTGATAATCACAGAAAAATCTTATCTCAAAATAAAATTTATATAATATTACATCATAATAAAATAATAAAAATATAAAAATATTACAATCTTATCTTAAAAGAATTTACAAAATAAAATATAAATTTAATTAGAATATCATCTTAATATAATTAACGAAATAAAATTTAAATAATTAAAATATTACATAATAATATCATCTTAATATAATATGCAAAATATAATATTATAAATTAAAATATTACAATAAAATCATCTTGATATAATAAACAAAATAAAATAGTATATAATTAAAAATATATAAGAAACAAATCTCGATATAATAAAAATCAACTTTATTTGCAAAATAAAATATTATAAAATTAAAATATTACATAAAAATATCAACTCAAAATAATAAATAAATCAAAAAAAATTAAAAAGAAAATATTTCAAATTCTTATCTCGATGGAATTAACAAAATAAAATATTATATAATTAAAATATTACATAAAAATATTAAATATTACATAATTTGATCTCGATAGAATTAAGGAAATAAAATATTATATAATTAGAATATTACATGAGAATATTATCTCAAAATAATTAAGAAATCAATATAATTAAAATATTACATGAGAATATTATCTCAAAATAATTAAGAAATCAAAAAATTTAAAATAAAATATTACATTATCTTATCACTATGTAATTAAGAATTTTTTATATTATATGCTAATAAAAATATTACATAAGAATATCAACTTTATATGCAAAATAAAATATTATAAAATTAAAATATTACATAAAAATATCAACTCAAAATAATAAATAAATCAAAAAAATTAAAAAGAAAATATTTCAAATTCTTATCTCGATAGAATTAACAAAATAAAATATTATATAATTTAAATATTACATAATAATATCATCTTGATATAATTGACACAATAAAATATTATAAAATAAATATTAAAAAAGAATATCATCTTAATATAGTTAACAAAATAAAATTTAAATAATTAAAATATTACATAATATCATCTTAATATAATATGCAAAATAAAATATTATAAAATTAAAATATTACATAATAAAATCATCTTGATATAATAAACAAAATAAAATGTTTTATAATTAAAATATGACATAATCTTATCTTAATAGAATTTACAAAATAAAATATTATATAATTAAAAATATATAAGAAACAAATCTCGATATAATAAAAAATATATAATTTAAATATTACAAGAATATCAACTTTATATGCAAAATAAAATATTATAAAATTAAAATATTACATAATAATATCAACTCAAAATAATAAATAAATCAAAAAAATTAAAAAGAAAATATTTCAAATTCTTATCTCGATGGAATTAACAAAATAAAATATTATATAAGTAAAATATTACACAATAATATCATCTTGATATAATTGACACAATAAAATATCATCTTAATAGAATTTACAAAATAAAATATTATATAATTAAAATATTACATAAAAATATTATCTCAATATAATTAACAAAATAAAATATTATATAATTAAAATATTACATAATAATATCATCTTTATATAATTAGCATCTTGATATAGTTAACAAAATAAAATATTTTATCATTAAAATATTACATAATTTGATCTCGATAGAATTAAGGAAATAAAATATTATATAATTAGAATATTACATGAGAATATTATCTCAAAATAATTAAGAAATCAATATAATTAAAATATTACATGAGAATATTATCTCAAAATAATTAAGAAATCAAAAAATTTAAAATAAAATATTACATTATCTTATCACTATGTAATTAAGAATTTTTTATATTATATGCTAATAAAAATATTACATAAGAATATCAACTTTATATGCAAAATAAAATATTATAAAATTAAAATATTACATAAAAATATCATCTTGATATAATTGACACAATAAAATATTATAAAATAAATATTAAAAAAGAATATCATCTTAATATAATAAACAAAATAAAATTTAAATAATTAAAATATTACATAATATCATCTTAATATAATATGCAAAATAAAATATTATAAAATTAAAATATTACATAATAAAATCATATTGATATAATAAACAAAATAAAATGTTTTATAATTAAAATATGACATAATCTTATCTTAATAGAATTTACAAAATAAAATATTATATAATTAAAAATATATAAGAAACAAATCTCGATATAATAAAAAATATATAATTTAAATATTACAAGAATATCAACTTTATATGCAAAATAAAATATTATAAAATTAAAATATTACATAAAAATATTATCTCAATATAATTAACAAAATAAAATATTATATAATTAAAATATTACATAATAATATCATCTTTATATAATTAGCATCTTGATATAGTTAACAAAATAAAATATTTTATCATTAAAATATTACATAATTTGATCTCGATAGAATTAAGGAAATAAAATATTATATAATTAGAATATTACATGAGAATATTATCTCAAAATAATTAAGAAATCAATATAATTAAAATATTACATGAGAATATTATCTCAAAATAATTAAGAAATCAAAAAATTTAAAATAAAATATTACATTATCTTATCACTATGTAATTAAGAATTTTTTATATTATATGCTAATAAAAATATTACATAAGAATATCATCTTGATAGAATTAACAAAATAAAATATTAAAAAATAAAAATATTACATAATAATATCATCTTGATATAATTATCAAAAAAAATATTATATAATTAAAATATTACATAATAATATCATCTTGATATATTTTTATATATAATATTTATTCCGAATTTACAGAAAATAAGGTTCCCTCAAATGGGCCACTACTGTCATAATTCGTAAATGTACAAAAGTTATGAAACATTCCAACGTAGAAAGAAAAAATGCATTCATCCAATTGAAGCTATTACAGTCACCGCGTTCCCCATGGGCCAAGTAAATTCACCGATTCGTGATCGTGGAGCCCGCATGCAGCAGGAAATAGAACGCGCGAGAGTTATGCTGAATCGTGTTCGTATAAGCGAAATCATATCGCTATAGCTTCGTTGCAGTTTGGAGGACATCCTTGCAGCGATTGTCTGCATCAACCGTTTCGCTGTCGGACCAAAGCCTCCAGTAGCTGCCAGGACAAACGGTATGAAAGACGAGTGTTCAATCTAACTAATCCGTTCCTGATACTTTGCTCCTTTCCGATTCTCGTAGTATTCGAAACTTGCATCGACAGTCCTTAGGTGATAAGATGGAGCCAAGTTGTTGAAGACGCAGACATCTATGAATGTCCGCTCCAACCTACCACCGAATAAACCGCCGCATACAATATCAGGATGAGCATCTTCTCCCCGGGATGTAGTCGAGCACCGAAATACAAAATGGGTTAGACAGATATCATCTCCACATTCGCACTTTTACCGTAGACTAGATAAGGACCAGTTATACCTTGCAGCAACCGCATCCTGAAATTCGAATTTTGTCATGTTAAATCCCGAAGCTTTAAGAGGACTCGTTTGAAGCCAACTTGAAGCCCCTTTGACTGATGCATACTGTAGAAGCTTGACTGTTTGAATTGAAGCACGTTCACGTAAACCAACCAATAGTGAAGCAGAACGTAATCTGTTGTCGCTAGCAATATCTTTCAAAGCTTGGGTTTGTAGCCTATCTACTTCGAGAATATTATCCGACTGGTCAAAAGCTCTGCACAACCGTTTTGACGCGTTCAGCACGTATGGAGCGTCTACGCAAGGATCTCGAAATCCCATACCTCCGAAACTCAAAGGGAGACTATAAATCAACTGCTCAGTTTCGTCCAGTGTGTGCCCAAATACATCGAAAGCGAACTGCTCAAATATTAGCTGTCTAATTTCAGAGAACCAAGCTGGATCACATTGGGTTGTCCTGCATAAATGTAACCACTTTGATTGACAGGCTTTGACAAAGGCGACATATGCTGACTGGGCATCATGCTTTGCCGCCTTGGCAAGTTTCCTGATCAAACAAGATCATTTGGATATGAGCTCACCACTCATATTCCTGACAAATTCGGCGTCTCCAACAGGTGATCCTAGCAGTTTTACACCCCTTGTCTCAATACGGACGTTGTATTTTTCAAATCGTTTTTCGGTTTCTTCTAGCTGTTTAGAATGAATCATCACAATTGATTTATTGGCGTTAACAAAGTAGCCATGCTGATGACCAAATGATTCGAGTAGGTCCTAAACTCGAGCAACGTCCTCTAACGACCCCATAAAATTTGCGTCGTCCGCATACCAATACTGACTTACGTGCGGAACCGACTCGCGAATTCGATGAATAATTGCCAGCGAGGACACTGCAAAAGCAGCCATAGCTAGAGGATCCCCTTGTGTAAATCCTTCTTGGGATCGCAAAGAACGGCCACAACACACTAACTTTGACGGCTCTGAATACGTATTATGCAGAATACACTCAAGAGCAGGACAAATAAAAGGAACGTTAGCTAGCACAACCTTCCGATTTGCCGTATTGAATGCGTTCTTTGCATCCACTGAAAGTAACACATACTGATCATTGACCGTGATAGTCTCGGAAACTCTGTGTATGATGTACTCCATTCCACCGCGCTGTCCACTACACATTTGAACATGCCCAGACACTGCCTGAAGATCCTTTCCTATTAAGCTCATAATTACCTTTCCCACTATACGGCGAACTATCTCTCCTATGCCAATAGGGCGCACGCCTGGGTTCTTATCAAGAGCCACAAGACGACTTACTGTAAAAGCATCCAGAATAGATGGGTCAACACGTTCACTTGCTATCCGAATTGCAAAAGAAGCAATGGCGTCTGCTAGTTTTCGTGAATGAGGACCAAATGAACTGATCATTCGTCTGAAAGCAACAGCATCCACTCCAGATGGACCGGCGCAGCCGTGAGTCCTCATTGCTGCTTTGAGTATGATCTGCCCATCGATTGCAGAGAACACAACAGCGTGATGAGGCATGCAGCCTGGTAGAGGAACATTCAGGATTGAGTCTTTATGGATAGGCTTTCCTGGCGGGTGTAAGTTCAATAAGATATCGTATATAGTTACTCCATCAATCTCATCGTCAGGTTTGAGTAGGGCAGAGACGCATATTGAGAATCTAACGTCCGAATAGCGGCATGTGTCTTTCCAGACTGCATCAGCCTAGAGAACACTCAACTCTCATTTTGATTTGTAATACGAACACTCTTCGTCAAGCCTTGAACTACTTTCTGTTGCGGATCAAAAGCCTCTTCAAATAAATCATGGATTTGTTTATCTGCCCACATTTGAGTACGCCTCTCTAGGGTTTTCCGAATAACTGCGGCTTTTCGGGATGGGATTCGCTGCAGTATGAGCTGACAAATAACTGTAACTTCTTTGAGCGCGATACCTTCATTTGCAGTACCCTCACCAACATCCAAGTACCTCGAAGCCAATAAGTCTATGAACCGATTGCTAGCTTGGCAAATGGGTAAAGATAGTAGATTTGGTTTCCAAAGAATGACTTTGTTGTACATAAAATTAATAGAATCTTCATAGCTGCATGGCATACTTTCAGCGGACGGGCGATCGTTGAGTAAATCGCGACTGGCAGCGGTCAATCGGGGGTTTGAAAACACATAGTTAATTGTACGGACATCCTCCTGGATGGGCGCTATGGAATTAGCCGGCTTGTTAATTGTGGTTACGTGGCTACTGGTTGAGCAGCTAGTGGAATAGTCAACTATTATCGGTGAATTTCCTCGGTTGGTGCAGTTCGTAGCAGCACAGTCCGTGCAATATGTGCTTGCCTTTGCGCATTTGCATCCCTTGCAGACTGCGTTCTGCCCATTGCATCCACAGCATCTGGGTGAATTTCGAGGTTTGCCTTTTGTCATTTCGAGGTCAACTTAAATTGCGCATCCCGGGATGTGCCCTGGGCGTACGACTTCGTTGACTGTTAGATGTCCGAATGTAAAAAATTATAGGTTTACTTGTAGAACGTGACAAATCGTTGTAGATTTAATGTGTATATTAATCTCTCGAACTTTTTTAGGTTGTATTTACTTTAGATTGTAAGTAGTTAATAGGTATAACGAGATAGTTTACATACATGTGTACAGGCATGACCAACAGAATACTTCCGTGTGTACCGACTAAAACTTCTCAGTGTATAGAACTTAATATAACCAAGACAAATTTCAATTCATCTTGATATAATTGACACAATAAAATATTATAGAATTAAAATATTACAAAAGAATATCATCTTAATATAGTTAACAAAATAAAATTAAAATAATTAAAATATTACATAATAATATCATCTTAATATAATATGCAAAATATAATATTATAAAATTAAAATATTACGTAATAAAATCATGTTGATATAATTAACAAAAAAATATTTTATTATTAAAATATTACATAAGAACCTACTCTTGATAACATAAAGAATAAAAAAATTAATTAAAAATTAACATAATTATCTTATCTCGGTATAATTAAGACTTTAAATATTAAAAAATTAAAATATTACATAATAATCTTATCCCGGTAGAATTATTATTATAAAATATTAGATAATTAAAATGTTACATAAGAATTTTATTTTGAAATAATTAAATGATAATATTATATTATTAAATAATATAATATAATAATTTAAATATTTTAGATGTACTTAACTCAATATAATATAAGAATAAATTATAATATAATAATATTATCTTATATTAAAATATAATATTATTTAAAATATAATATTTTATTAAAATGTAATATAATTATATAAATATTGCATAAGAATCTTATCTTGGGAGCATTTAGATAATAAAATATTATATAAATATTTAAAATATTTCTCACTCCTTGTTCTAACTAGGAGGAGGCATCTCACTGCAGCAAACTTAACAAAATTCAAAGTAATCAAGATCCTTTTTAACTGAATATCCTTCTGTGAAATTCTGGAGATGCTTCTACCCTAAGACTTTTATCTGGAAGAGATGCAGATGTTCTAGTCCTTCAGGATACGCGGTCTATCCGTCTCCCCCAGGACATTACTCGATTTATCCCGAAGCACATCTACACTTCACTCCTCTTCATAAGAGTGAAGGTCTTATAACCTTCACTCTTATGAGTGAAAGGTCTTCAACCTTAGTTAAATGCTCCTAAGATCTTCCTTCATGTTAAACTACTCTTGTCCAGCCCTTTTTTGTTAGCTCGCTGTAATGGATAGATTGAATGTGTGCGTTCCCGAGTGTCCGAGCTAGTTCATAAGGCTAGCTTGCCAGTAAGAGCTTATAAGTTTGTCAGTAAGAGCTGATTTTAAATCTCTGTCGTATTGTAGTTGAGTGTATTCCAGAAATGAACGTGTTGCGCAAAAATAAATCACTATGTTTGAACGCAGAGACGTCTTCGAATGGACAATTTCGACGCAAAGATTCTAAGTGTCGAATGTGCTGGTCAATTGTCGGTTCGGTGGATTGACAAATATTCCAGAATTAGTGTCACAAGAACAAGTCAGTTTTTGTTTTGATAAATGCGTTATTGAGCAGTTTAATAGCATCGTTGTATGACGTGACCTCACGGAATAGAGTAGTTCTTGAGAACGTGGTTTTTGAGAATATTGAATTTGTTCAAGTCAGCTGTTGTTTTAAGATATTCAATAAACGTGAGAAATCTAAGCAGCCAATGTTGCCATGTGCGTTCAACGTTAGCGTCGTCCGGAAAGACATCCTGCAATAGATAAAATGATTCAATATTGAAATTCGGCAATGTTCACATCAGCCTGCAAAAAGTGCATTCCAAGCCATTTTGAAAATACATTATAGCCACACATATTCAGGGATGTGCGCCCCTCTAATTCTAGACGGTAACCAAATTCAATTAAATAATTAGCCTACTATGATGAATCAAAGTTTCCGTTAATCTCGATGTCATTTTACCAACTTGACCTAAAATGGCTAAAGTACTTCAATAACCAACGCTATATTTTTAAAGCCCATATGTAATATGTTGGTAAGACCCAAAAGGAAATTAACCTTAAGAATAGTTTATCTAACTAACATAATTTTCATTAAGTCTACATTATGCATTATGTGCTGTCTACTTTGCTATACCACTATGAATTATATATCGTCTTCTAATATTGTTTCTATTAGATCCTTTTCTAGAAGAGCTACAGTCATTTGCTACAGTCATAAGCGAGGCACTACCATACACAAGACTGGTTTAAGTCTTAACTTTAAAAGTCACAACATGTATATCCACTTGTTAGGTATATTCAATGCAGGTATTTCTTTAACGTTGCGTTCCTTTTTCGACTCCAACACATTGATCAGCTGCATTACTAAGTCTGTCGATCTATGTACCGAGTAAAATATATTTATGTCAAATTTTTCTATGTACTGAGTGGAATATGGCGAACTCTCATGCCGGAACCGTTTCAACGTAAAAGCGGTTGATTGACAACTGCATTATGTGTCACTGATTTCACACGTTCTTTGACCACTAAGTCTAGCACATTCATATAATGACTAGTACTAAAGTCATTTTGTGATAACAAAGGTTCAGTTCACTAGTTAAATATTCTCAGCATTCATATGTTTTATGAAACTCGCTTGAATCAAGATAAGATGACCCTTAAGCATTAACAGTTGGCATAAAGTGCTAATTTTCTGATATTTTCTAACTGATATTTTTGTCAAATTTATACTGCAGCATTAACATTTGATCATCTGTTTCACAGCCTATATCGAGATGAACGTACTGACCTTATTTTCTCGTACCGCAAAATTGCATTGTGTTTTATAGATTGTATTATATTGTTGCTTTTAAATGCAACGCATCTATCATGAATTACATTTAATAAAAAAATTAAAACATAATTGATTTTTTATCATTAAAGTTAAAATGAAATGTTTGATGAAAAATATTGATCATCCGTATTTTAGTATGTACTTAAACATTTTAATTTGGCTTACGTTTGAATAAAAACATCGAGACGCCATAATGTTAAAATGTTGAGAAAACGAATAATAAAAGGCTAATAAAAACGATATTTTGTAATAAATATTAACCGTGATGATGTATAAAACATCACGGATTTTTGTAAATAGTAACGGTAAATGATAATTTTCAGTATATTATTGTAAATCATTGTGATAAACGGCTAATTAATTTGAAATGAAGTACATGTCGTGCTACAGTTGTGTGAGTTATCACAGCAAAACAATAACCCATATTGGATATAAGTTTTAACTTATTGAGGCTATTAACGTTGAGGTTATATCAAACATCTGCACACAGTGGAGGTTTGTAAAATGCGTATTAGGAATCCCTACAAAGAGTTCATATACTTTAGTGTTATCGATAGCAATATTACAACCGTAACCCTTCTCTGTTATCGCATATATTCAGTTACAGTCGAACTTGTGGATTTTGTCATAGTTAGAAAAATTCAAAGATAAATTCGTTATAGTAGATGCTCAATATTTGTGCCGGCGTATACTCAGCCAAACAGGAGAGAAGCTAAGTCAATAAAAAGTCAACTTATTTGGAGATGACACATGACTATCACGACAAATTTTGTATGATAGGAATATTAATGCATCAGCTTACAACGACCTATTCATTTCTCGTGACAAGGCTCTATATAGTGTTCTCATATCCCTCGACCACTCCTCCACCTTCGACATCGTCGACCACTCCTTCATCCTTTCTCGCCATCGTTATGATTACGGATTTTCTTCCTCCTCCGTAGCATGATTTGTTTCATATCTATCCGATCGTTCTTTTCGAGTCTGCTCAAATTCATCATCGTATCCTCCCATCTATATTTTCGGCGGGGTCCCACATGGTTCAGTTTTAGGACCCCTTCTTTTCTCTATTCTACTCGACGATCCCTCTCCGTTTATCAAACCTTACTCCTTTAACATCATGCAATACGCCATGACATCCTCATATATGCTCATGCACCCGCTAATCGCATACACGATATCGCAATTTTTGCCTCAAACTGTCTTCTATCTACAAACGTCTCTCCCATCTTCGTCTCGTTCTAAACCCAGAGAAATCTAAAATAATGTGGATCCTCCCCCGTTGCGGATGAAGACCTAGTTGCGGATGAAGGTTTTAAACCCTTCATCCGCAACTAGGTCTGCTTGTCTAACTTAATTATCCGTGACATCCGCCATATCCACCCCTTTATCGACTTCCGTTTTTGTATGTATCTTCTTTCCTCGCTAATTTTCCCTAAAATCGATTATTGCCTTAGCATTTTCGCCAATTCTCCAAAATTCATCATCCTACCCCTATAACGCATCATCAACTCCGTTTGACCACACATTCACATATCTTGCCCAACTCTCCTGGCCCACCATCCACATCCGCATCAAACTCCGCCTTCTCGTAACTATTCGTCTCATCGCTGTCGACTACCCATCGTTCATCCACCTCCATTTCTTAGACAACACTCGCCCCACCTCTCTATCACTACGTTCCTGTAATTCCATCTTACTCTACGTTCCTTATTACTCTAACAACTACGGTCTCTGATTCTTCCTCGTAGCCGCCCACTCGCCTGGAATGAGCTCCCACTCGACGTCCGCCGCGCTACCTCCTTTATTGCATTCAAATGCTGCCTCCGTACCCACCTCACCGAAACATGATTTAGATTTTTTAGATTTCTTGTTGTTGTGGTCATGTAAGCGTGCACCGGCACACATTTGCCACGTAAAAATAAATATTTTTTAAAAGTAACAGCTTTTACACATGTTGTGCAAATGATTTCCGAATCAACGAAAATGTTTAGAATGAAAAAGTCAAGCAGTCAAAAATTTACCATCGGTGCTTCAAACAACTTACAAAATCAAGCTAATATGGAACGGAACTCAGGTATTTCCAATGTAACATCGAATTTTCAAGCCAAAGAAAACAAGGTTAGTCCTATTTCGTCTAATTTTTTAATCTCAAGCACGGATGGAGAACTCCCTCCTGTGCCTAAAGTGGTGAATCTGGTAATAATCAGAATTCTTCAACCATTTGAAAGGAAGAATCTTTTCAATATTTTTCTGAGAGAGTTTACAAGCTCTTATAAGAAGAGAATTCTATTTAATTCGATAAAATATTTAGATTCCGAAATCCGGGTTTCTTTCAGCTCTCCAGATCTGGCAGCATCGTACCTAGAATTTTTCGAAACACACTTAAAAGAATTTGGGTCAACTACTTACAGGCCTATTCAGGCGACTTTGAAAATTAATAATTTTCCGCCCTTCGCAACGGAGGAAGATATCATTGCTCTCACATCTGAGTTCAAAATTCATAATATTCGCCCAATCCTGGGCAAGAAAGGCCAGGCTATACCAATAGCATTCTGTTCTACCGCAGTCGATCAGGCGGAATGTCTGGCTAAAAGCAAATGTAACCCCTTTCTGGGGTACAATCTTTCTTTCAATATCGTAGATGCTGATGACTTAACATACCCCCATTGCAATGGGTGCCACCTCTGGGGGCACTGGTCCTCGAACTGTACTAGGCCCCATACGTGTGGGGTTTGCAGCTCTTCCGAAGTCCATGAGGGGAAATGTTCTCTCCCCCTCTGTGTTCCAATTGTGGTGGTCAGCACCCGGCCTGGTCTAGAAGATGTCCTATCTTCAAAGAATACAAATTAAGGCATTGTGGGGCACCGGTCAAACCGGCCCACTTTGCCGCTGCCAGCTTATCCAATTCAAACGGTTATGGTATGTCGGACACCGACATTTTCAAAATTGTTGACGCAAGACTACAGATATATAAAGACGAGATTCGAGCCTTAACGAACCATCTGATAGCGAAATTCGAGGAGTCCCGTTCTCCTCCATCGACGATTCTTACCTCTTCAAAGAGAGCCCCCCGTTCTAAGAAGAGATCATCTTCTAAACAAAAGTTGGCTTCCTTGAAGTTGGCAAAGAAAGATGATATATGCTGGGAGTTGTTGGCCTCAAAGGGAGATGAAGATAATGCCGGTGGGCAAGTGTCTTCTCCTGGTAGGGCTGGGAGTGAGAAGGGCAACTTTCTCTCTCCTAGTTTCTGCTAGGAGGTAGGCATCCCACTCCAGCTGTCGTAACACAATGCAAAGTAGTCAAGAGCCTTTTTCACTGAATATACTTCAGTGGAATTCGGGAGGTGCTTCTGCTCTTAGCCTTCTATCTGGTAGAGATGCGGATGTTATAGTCCTTCAGGAGACGCGGTCTATCCGTATCCCCCAGGACATTACTCGATTTATCCCCAAGCATATTTACACCCACTTCACTCCGTACATAACCCCTCCTCACGCCTCTTCATCTCAAGGTCTTTTAACCCTAGTTAAATGCTCCTTAAGATCATCCCTTCTTTTAAACTATTCTTGTCCAGCCCTGTCTTGTTTAGCTGTTTCACTTTGTAAGAATGGTAAACGTATCAGCATAGCCAATATCTATATTAGGCCAGGGGAAATTCACAAGAACCGTGATCTCCTGGACCGTATCTTGGGTAGTGGCTATGACATGTTACTCGGTGACTTCAACGACAGAACTGGTCGTTGGATTAATGCAGCACTCCGCAGAGCCAGGAACGATTACCTTATTCACAAACCACCGTCCCCAACTTTTCATTGCTCAACAACTAATTCTCTCCTCGACATATTACTGCTTCATAAGATGTGGTTGTTGAAACCCATCTGTACTGAGCAGTCGCGCCAAAAACAGACCATCTCTCATGACCTAATTCGTTGGCGGATAGAGGAAGATACGTTGCTTAGAAGGAGGTTTCACTTTGATCCCATCAGAGTGGCTTTCTTTCAGGCGGCTATCCAACTCTTCCCCAGAATTGGTAATGAGAATTTGACCGAATTTAATTCCTTCCTCTCCTCGCAAGCTACCGCGTTTCTTTCGACTACCTATAAAGGTCATATTTACAATCCCACTCCAACAAAACTCAAGGTTTTGGCTAAAATGCTACGTCTTCCCAATGTCTCTGTTTCCGCCAGGCAGGCCATCTCGAATGAATACTGGAGCACTAGATATAGGTTCCAGCTGAGCAGGGATAAGGCGAACATCGCTCACCTTAACCCTTCTCAGTCTTCCTTCTGGAAGATATTCAAGAAGGAGAAGTTTGTCTGTTGGAAGGATAGAGCTTTGGGTTGGATTGGTAGTATAGGCCTTGATAATGTTTTGAAGGAGTCACTATCCCTACATAATTATGGAGCCACTCAATCTCCCCAACCAATCCCGCCTTGGGGTGACTTCAGGAGCAGGGACTTATCTGTTACAGATATCCTTAACTCCTGGGGGCCACTTCCGGGCACCTCTAAATCCGTCGCTCCACTATCTTCTCGAGTCTGTCAGCTTTTGACAGCCGATCAAAGAAGAGAAGTGGCCGTCACAATGCTTTTAGCCTCACCATCCGATGTAGCAGGCATCAATATTAGTAAGCGTGTTTTTATTCCTAAGAAAAAATCCTGCTCATGCCCTAAAGATCTGCGACCCATTTCGTTTAAAAATACCCTCGTGTCGATTTACGAAAAAGCGCTTGCGCGTAAAATTTGCGACCATTTAAATAGCCGTAATTTGATCCCTTTAGGTTTTCATGGGTTCGTCAAAGGTCGCTCAATCCATTCAGCAGTTGGTGAGGTGGAGCAGTTTTGTCGGGAGAATAGCCATCGTCTAGTTGTGGCTGTTTTCCTTGACTTTTCTGCTGCATTTGACCGCATTTCCATTCCCTTTGTTATCTCCTCTCTCAGGTCACTCGGGTTGCCTGCGAGAATTGTTAACAGGGTGGAGATATTACTGTTTACCAAGAGGTTCTACTATGAAGACGACCCTGATGCGTGTCAGTTCTACCCTATTACAGGTGTGCCCCAAGGATCCCCACTTTCTCCTATCTTATTTCTTGCTGCCTCCATTGTACTATTCAAGAATTTTAAACGTGATCAACATCTAGTGGTATACGCTGATGATACCACGGCCCTGTTCTCTGGACGCAGGTGCAAAGATGTCGCTTCGGACATCAGCCGTTTCTTTTTAAGATTAACAGACCAGCTGACCCTATCCAATCTTATTTTAAATTCATCCAAATCGCAGGTAGTTGTCTTTCATGGCACCCCTGCGACAAAGAAAAAATTAAAGAGACTAGCACTCTCAGCTCTATCTTCTATATTGACTAATCAACCACTCCCTACCTTCACAAGTCGAGTAAAATACCTGGGGTTCACTGTTACGGTGAACTGGTCGGCGAAAGCTGACCTGGATAGACTTAAACGTATCCTGAAGAAAGCTAGGTGGGCCCTGAAACGGGCTCAGCATCTGTCGTTGAATGGGAAAACCCAAGTGCGCCTCTGGGGTACTTGGGCTATCTCGGGATTAGTCTTCTTTTCGAGAGGACGTCCTCCAGAGCAAAGACTAAGGTTTCTCAAGCTCCTCATCTCGCGATTACCGCGCATAGTCCGCCTAGATTGGATTCTTCGGGGGGTGATAGACCCCGGGTGGTTCAGTCGAAGAGCGGCGTGTTGGATGTGCTGGAGGGCTCAGATCCCGCTGGACCTGAGGCCGTGACATCATTATGAAGACTAAATGCTATTATGAATTGTCTTATTTGAACTGCATTTGTTTTTTTTCTAATGTCTCTTTTCGTTATTTTTTAGTGGTTGTTAGTTATTTAAGAAATTCCTTATCTTAAAATGTTTAGTAAAAGTAACAACGTTGCGGAGCGTTCAAAGGATTCTGGAATTGCTGGAAATGCTGGCAAATCGGCATAATTTCAGCCAAATTCAGACGAAAAAAGGTTTGTTTGTCCTGTTCCTGACAAAGTTAGTGATGTTTGTCTTTCTGCTAATGATGTGGTGGGTTCAGGGGAACTTCCCCCTATCCCTATAGCCAGAAATTTGGTACAGTTAAAACTAGTTGAGTCTATAGAAAGGTGCAGATTATTTGATATATTTATCAAACCGTTTGCCAACAAGTACCACAACCGCATTCTCTTTAATTTTATCAAAATTTATGATGCTGAGATCAAGATTTCCTTCGCCACGGCTGGGTTGGCGAATGAATATGAATGCTTTTTTGCTAAGAAATTGACCAGCGTCTGCACTTTTAAGGCCATGCTGATTATGGCCTCACTCAAGATGACTAATCTTCTCCTACCCATGAGAGAAGAAGATATCAAGGCTCTAGAAACGAAATTTAGAGTTACAAACTTCCGAAATTTAATGGGGGAGGAGCGGCTCTCCCCTCTCTATCTGTTTAGTTAATACTTTGTTGGGTAATGCCGAGGTTTTATCTAAGTCAGGATGCAATCCGTTTCTTGGATTCAATTTAATCTTTAAACACTTAAGCTCAGAACATCGAACATACCCCCACTGCAACAGGTGTCACAAATGGGGGCACTGGGATTCTGGATGTGATTCCCCGAGGTCTTGTGGCGTCTGTGGTGGAATAATTGTACTCAGGCCGGGAGAAAATGTGCATTTTCCTCCAAATGCTCAAACTGCGAGCATTCGAACTGTGACGGCCTGGCCCAGGCCGTCACAACCGGCCTGGGCCAGGAAGTGCCCTGCCTTCAAGGCCTATGCTGGTCGTCACCTGCCACATAAACCGTGTCCTTCATCCGCCGTGACTGCTATGAAAATGTCAGACAGAGAATGTCTGACCGAGACATTTTTTAACTACTACAGTCTACAAAACAATCTTTGCTGAAAGAGATACAAACTCTTATATCTAGTCAACTTTCGTTTTTGTTTTCCTCACCTCAGACTGCAGCAGCTCCTGTGCCTGAATCAAATGGGAGGGGTGCCTCAGCCCACGCTGTGCCCCAGTAAAAATCGGCAAAATGATATAGGCAAAGGTGGCTGTGGAAAAAAAGTAAATGAAGATAGTTGCGTGAATGGCGACCTTCCTGCACCTAGCTCTGTCTAGGTTTAGCAATCCCGTACAACTCGTCCATCACAATGCAGAGTACTCGTGAGCCTTTTTCACTGAATATCCTTCAGTGGAATTCGGGAGGTACATCTGCCCTTAGACTTCTATCTGGTAGAGATGCAGATGTTATAGTCCTTCAGGATACGCTATCTATCCGTCTCCCCCAGAATATTACTTGATTCATCTCTAAGCACATTTGTTCCCACTATACTCCGTACATAACCCAGACTCACTCATCTTCATCTCAAGGTCTTTTAACCTTAGTTAAATGCTCCTTAAGATCCTATCTTCTACTCAACTATTCTTGTCCAGCCCTGTCTTGTTTAGTTATATCACTCTGTAAAAACGGTAAACGCCTCAGTCTAGCCTATGTCTACATCCTCCAGGTGAGATTAACAAGAACCGTGACCGCCTAAGTAGGATTATATATATCATATGACATGGTACTTGATGACTTTAACGACAAAACTGGTCGTTGGATCAATGCGGCACTCCGCAGAGCCAAGAACGGTTATCTTATTCATAAACCACAGTCCCCCACCTTTCATTGCACATCAACAAATTCACTCATCGACTTATTACTTCTCCACGAGAGTTGGTTGTTGAAACCCTAACTGTACGGAGCAGTCGCGACAACATCTGTCCACCTCTCATGACTGATGCGTTGGCGGATAGCAGAGGATACGCTGCTTCGAAGGAGATTCCACTTTGATCCTATCAGAGTGGATTTCTTTCAGGCAGCCATCCAACGCTTCCCCCGAATTGGTAATGAGAGTCTAACCGAATTTAATAACTGCATTTCTTCGCAAGCTACCGCGATGCTTTCGACTACCTACAAACGTCGAATTTACAGTCTAACTCAGGCAAAACTCAAGACCTTAGCATACATGCTCCGTCTTCCCAACCTCTCTGCTTCTACCAGACATGCTCTCTCGAAAAAATGTTGGAGATCTAGGTATAGGTTCAAACTGGGTAAGGATATGGCAAGTATTGCTTTCCTTAATCCAGCCCAGTCTTCCTTCGGGGAGATAGTCAAGAAGGAGACGTTTGTCTGTTGGAAGGATAGAGCCTTGGGTTGGATTGGTAAAATAGTTCTTGATAATGTTTTGGTGGAGTCACTTTCCCTACATAATTATGTAGCCACTCAATCACCTCAACCAATCCCGTCTTGGAGAGATTTTAGGAGTAGAGATCTATCTGTCTCAGATATTCTTAACTCTTAGGGGCCTCTTCCGGGCAGCTCCAAATCCGTCGTTCCACTCTCTTCTCATGTCTGTCAGCTATTGACAGTCGAACAAAGAAGAGAAGTGGCCGTCACAATGCTTTTAGACACTTCTTTCGACGTGGCCGGCATCAACATTACTAGACGTGTTTTTATTCAAAAGAAAAATCCGGTATCTTGTCCTAAAGACTTGCGGCCCATTTCGATTCAAAATTCCCTCTTGTCGATTTACGAGAAAGCGCTTGCTCGTAAAATCCGCGATCATTTAAGTGGGCGAAATTTAATCCCACCAGGTTTCCAGGGATTTGTCAAAGGTCGCTCGGTACATTCAGCTGTAGGTGAAGTGCTTCAGTTTTGTCAGGATAATAGTCATCAACTTGCTGTGGCTGTTTTCCTTGACTTTCTGCTGCATTTGACTGCATCTCGATTCCCTTTGTTATCTCTTCTCTCAGGTTCCTTAGGTTGCCTGAAACCAGGATTATTAACAGGGTGGATATACTGTATCCACCATGTTAATGGTGGATACACTACCATTAACACATTAATTACATCACCCTTGGTGTAATCGCCTGTACACCAAGCGATTATTTCATGAAGAAGACCCTGATGCACGTCAGTTCTACCCTATTACAGGTGTTTCCCAATGATCACCTCTTTCTCCCCTCTTATTTCTTGCTGCTTCCATTGAACTCTTTATAATATTAAAACGCAAACAACGTCTAGTGGTATACGCTGATGATAACACATTCCTGTTCTCTGGACGCAGGTGCAAAGACGTAGTATCGGACATCAGCAGATTCTTTTTAAGATTAAAAGACTATTTAACCGGCCCAATCTAATTTTAAATTCCGCCAAATCGTAGGTAGTAGTATTCCATGGCGCCCCTGCAACAAAGCAAAAACTTAAGAGATTAGCACTCATTGCCCTCTCCTCCATTTTGACTAATCAACTCCTCCCTACCTTTACGAGTCGAGTAAAATACCTGGGGTTCACCGTTACGGTGAACTGGTCGGCGAAAGCTGACCTGGATAGACTTAAACGTATTCTGAAGAGAGCTAGGTGGGCCCTAAAACGTGTCCAGCATCTGTCATTGAAAGAGAAAACTCAAGTGTGCCTCTGGGTTACTTGGGCTATCTCGGGATTAGTCTACTTTCTTTAGGACGTCCCTCAGTTTAAAGGCCGATGTTTCTTAAGCTCCTCGTCTCTCGCTCTACCCAGCATAGTCCGCCTCGATTGGATTCTTCGGGGGGGGGGAATAAAAGACCCCGTGTGGTTTAGTAGGAGGGTGGCATGTTGGATTGGTTGGAGGGCTCAGATCTCACTGGACCTGAGGCTATGAAGATAGAAGACTTCTACAGACTTTTTAAAAAGAGACTCTGATGTGTTTTCTGTTTTTTAAATGACACTGACATTTATTTACTCCCTTGTATTATTTTTATTAAGAAAATCCTTGATTTCCGAATCTACAAAACAACGGCGAAAAATGGTCCACGACAAAATATGAAACATTTTTATATTTATTAAAGCATTGATTTTGTTGTATAAGCGCAATGCCAAAAGGTAAAGTGGTAAATAAGTTTATCTATTTTAGTAGGGCTATTGAACTGATGCTTTAATACTTAGGAAATTGTTAATTTTGTCTCGCTATCGCCAAATTACTTTAAATCTCTATTTGCCGCATTTGTCAGGTCACATATTGAATATCACGGCATCCTTTCCTATGACCAAAAGATAAATCAAGGATTTGAAGATGATTCTTCGGCGATGTAGCAAATTGTGTCTGAAATTGTAAAGACGTTATTGTAGGGAAGGTTGTCAATTCTTTAAATGTAGAGTATCCGCGCTAAACTGTTTCAATTAGATATGACAGCAATGTGGCACATGGTCAGCAATGTGGCACATGATACCCCTCGAAATACATTACATTAAATGACAGACCGTTTCACATTGATCAAATTGACTTCCAGACAAAATAGTGATATCCGATCTAAATATATTTAAGTCATTAATTTAAGATTTTTATATTATACTCGAGAATTGCCTAGGTTTTCCTTAAAATTTGTGTTAATTGTACAATTTTGTGAGGGCAAAACAGTCATTCTGGCTAAAGCTCTGGATCAATAATTATAAATCATACGCTCAGCATGTATCCAGCGCTCAATCCTCATACGGTTAAAACCTATAAAGTGTTTGAAATTTAGCTATTCTTTTAACGTCCCACCATATATCATTATTATAGGCGTCAAATCAATCAAAAAATAAGCAATTCTAGCGAATTCAATTTGGTTATTTATATTTCTCATCGGGATAAGATACTACTCCTAGTAGCTGCATAGAGAGCTACAAAAAATTGCAAATTAATGGTATAACAAATAAAATTATAAATCTCAAATACAATGTTCAGAACGCATTACAGAACCTTGAATTGAGTGAATTCTTCCTGAACGATTTTGTTAACTAATAAGAAATAAGTAATCAAACAATTGCGATTTAGTGGTTTATCAGTAATAACTACTCCGCGGATATTTGGTAAAACAATTTTGAAATTCTCAATAAAACTGTCACAAAACTTTAAACAAATCCTTAAAATTAAATTACTGGATAAGTTGTACTTAAATACTTGTAATGTTGCAGTTTAATTTATGGAACAATTAAACAAATTATAAACAATTGTAAACAATAAAATTATAAATTTAAATTTATAATAATTTATAAAAATAATTTTATAATTATTAATTTTATAATTAATAATTTCCCGTAGAATGAAGGAATATCTGAAGAAAATTTCGTGTAATTAATTTGTTTTTCTTTTTGGTGACGCAACTTTGAGCTATGTTGTTTTGTAATAATAAAAACTATTTTAAATAATATAATTTACATTATTTGAGGCAGCTTTAGAGCTTTCATTTTTTAAATAAATTAATATTTTACTTTTTATATTTAGAATACTAAACATCCCCTTGAGACGATATCGAGAAACTTGATACATTGTTGACAAATATACAAAGGCAATAATGATTCCGAGAAACAAAATATACGATATAAGAGCGAAAGTCAATCAGCCTACGAAGTGACGGAAATCACGAAGAAATAAGAAAAAATATCGAATTTTGTCATGAACAAAATTATTGAGGGAAAGGAAATTGTCGAGGTGAACATCTAAGAAAATTAGATTGTTAACGATTGGGAAAATGATCGAATGAATAGATAAAATAGATGAAGTTATGCCAAAGTGATGATGAATGATCCACTTGATTTTGAATTTTTCAGGATTAAGAACTAGACGAAGGGAAGAAATATGGTCAAATAAGACGATTTGTGGCAGAAGTAGCGAAATCATGGTAATGTGAATTCATTACAGTTTATTCGACAATATTACCATTCACAATGTATGATACTCACATAAAACCAATGTTGATTACACTTCCGACCAAAACGCTCGAGACAATTACAGACATTGGTCCGTTACATTCAATAATTACATTTCCAAACTAAGGATTGAAACATATGATATAAATTGCAGATCAACTTTATATCATTCGCAGTATTCAATGCACATCATTCGAAGATTTATGCGGCTACTATTATATCTATACATAAAGCTGGCAAACAGGGTTTATGCCCGTCATGTCCTCAGATCAGCAAATAGTCTGATGAAGCATTCCAACGTTTTACTTCGTGGACGTTTTAACAGATCAATATCGCTATGACGTTATTCTCGATGATATTATAACGGAGCTAATATTCGACTCGAAACGCCAACGTCTATTAAAAAATCAGACACACGAATTAACTCTAGCATGCTTACACATTTATGTACCTGAGGTGGTCGAACTACAAGCAAAACATACAACTCAGTTTACCTGAATATGACACATTGCTACACTCATTACGGATTTCACGACCTTCCCACTCGTTTTCGAAATTCTAACACAGCATTAATCAAAGGGGAAATCGGATCCGACAAGTAATGTTCAGTTGTTTTGAAAAACTTTAAATTGACATGTTTATTTTGTGTCGGTAAAGCATTCCCGAAGATCATACCCAGCAGTTCATTGTGGAATTATCGGGTATTTTAGCAACGCGTGTTGTTCGAGTTGGGATGATGGTACACGTGCAAACTTGAGTTTAAGCACCAATTACTGCTTTTGTACATCAACTTCATCTGTCACTAAAGAAATTTACATTAAAGAGACTAAATTATCCGCTTTATTCGATACTCGAAGTTCTCTAAATTTTATCAGCCATCGAACTTTGAGATTATTGAGAATGCGCTATACACTAAACAATATAAGAATTCAATATCAACTTCTGATTTTACTTCAATATCTTTCGGGAGTATAACAGTAGGTATGAAGTTACAAGACAAAGTATATAAGAATATAACTTTTTACGCTCTTGATATATTATGTTCAGACGTTAATATCGGACATGCTTTTATGCAAACACTTCATAAGATCGAATTTCATTTTGGAGATAGCGGTGAATCCACAGTACAATGTAATATGACTTCTGCCAATATAGAACTACCTAGACTATTCAGAAATTTAACCCCGGATTGCAAACGTATCAAGAAGAAGCAAAGACGATATTTTCGATCAGATTGGTACTTTACAAAATGCGAAATTAGCAGATTACTGAATGAACGAATCATATAATCAAGTTATTCGCCCTGGCGTGCACATGTCTTGGTTACTTCGAATAAACGAAAAAAATTCAAAGATAAAAAAATAACAAAGTTATAGATTATTCAAAAACCATTAATCAATTTACATTATTTAACGGATATCATTTACCCAATATAGCCGAGATGGTCGAAAACATCGCTCATTATACACTTTTCACCGGTCGATCTTGGATCCGCATACCCCCAGATAATTTTGCATCCCTACGATAAACAATATACAGCTTTAGAAGCGTGCTGAAAGCTGTATCAGTTTTGTAGTATCACATTGGAGTTAACAAACGCTGTTGCATCGTTTCAGCAAAAAACTGATCAACTAATTCAAGCTAACCAATTGCACACTTTTGCTTAGCTTGACGATATTACGATATGCAGACATTCTTTAGAAGAACATAGTAAAAACATCAGTCAATTCTTGCAGCTATGTGAAAAAGTTGGTTTAAAGCTCAATAGGTGCAAATCTAAATTCAACTAAAGTAAAATAAAATTACTTGAATATGTTGTCGAAAACGGTACATTAAAACATGATCCTGACCGTGCTAAGCCTTTGATGAATCTAGAAATACCGACCCATGACGACTTATTGAAGCAAGCAGTCGTTGTTCTCTTTTTATACTGGCTGGATTTATGTGTGTTTTTTTGAGAAAATCACAAAAATTAATTCATTAAAAATACCTTTGTACGAAGATGTAATCCGAGCATTTGAGTCGTTAAAAAGAGATGTAAATGATGCCGTATTCTATTACAGAAGAAAATAATCACTTTACGGCACACACGGATGTTTCTTCTCGTGTGACTTTTGCTTCCCTCAGTCAGGATGAACGTCCCGTCGCCTTTTTTACACGAAAATTAAACGAAACTGAAAAACGATACTCTGTGATTGGAAAAAAAGACATGTGATTGTAGAAACCCTACGAAAATGGCGTCACTATCTAATTCGGAAATTGTTTACCTTGTTATAGATCAAAAACAGGTTTCGTTTATGTATAAAGATAGATCTAGGAATCGTATTAAGAACGAGAAAATTGAAAGGCGTAGGCTGTCGAAATCGTGTACAAACTTGGAAAAGCAAATGTTGTAGCTGATGCTCTCACTCGTATTTGCACTATTTGAAAGGATTTAAAGTGCCTTGATGAGCTCCATACGTCCTTATGTCATCCCGGTATTCGATGCTTATCTGCATATGCTCGAACCTTTAACTTGCCTAATCCGTGCGTCGATTTATAGACAGTCTGTACAAACTATAAGATATGTTGTGAAATCAAACCACGTTTTAACCGTCCCGGAAGTTTTCATGTAATTAAAGCAACTCGAGTATTTGAATGTCTAGCGGTCAACTTTAAAGGTCCGATGCCCTCAAGCACAATAAATACTTACTCGTTGCAGTAGTCGAATTCAGTCGTTTATGTTTGGATTTCAATTCCACAATACTAGTTCTGAAACTGTAATTTCCAAGCAATTTCTAAATGGGCTCTTTTCTCTATTCGGGATACCTGAGTATATACACAGATAACGGAACTTGCTTCACTTCGCGAGAATGAAAGAAATATTTGTTTTCAAAAGGTATATCGTCGAGTCACTCAACACCTTATAAATCTCGAAGAAATGATGAAGCAGACATTTACGTCAGGCTATTGTTGAGCTGAATATTGTTAGCTTTGAGAACATAGCAAATACCAATTACTCGTTAGAAGAAAGTTCTTCATGATGTACTCGCTTGCAACTATAGTGTATTGTGTACCAGCACTAACCAAAGCCCCCAGGATAGGATGTTTAGAGATAAACGCGGTAATTAAATCGAATACGAATTAATTAACAATAGGAAAGTTAACGAATGGATGATGAATTCTGATACTGCAATTATCAAGCAACATGATGTAAGCAGTAAGTATTTACCTCTTGTTACACCCTCAAATATTATCGAAGACAACCTGAAGTATTCGCTAATTTCACATGACGGCCAAATACCACGAATTATGGAGATCGTAATATAGCCAAATACCCTGGTGAAGACGCACCTAGTCAGCATTCAAATAAGCAAACAACCTGATTAGATTCTAAAATGTCGAATGGAGAATTTGACGAAAGAAGCACAAATACGATGAATACCGCAATTTCTCAACGATAAACGGCTGAATGATACGAAAAATAATTTGCCCCCCCCAGGACCCCGAAAGAGGATACGACCCACAACTGCAAGTCAGTGTTGATCAATGGTGTACTCGTTCTGTTCGCAATCGAATACCTCCAAATGGAAGAATGATGTTAATTTATATATGCTATTACTTATTCTTTATTTAGATTGTCGAATGAAGCCTTTACTCTTGGTATTTTATTACACTTGGATACAGCGATGATGCGCGTGAGATTAGAGTATGATATAAATGAGATGATCTAAAACGGAGACGTTTGGAACCCTATACGAGATGGAAGACGAGAAAGATGAAAATGAGTTTGAATGAACATGAAAAGAGCGTTTGGAGATATAAGATGTGAACCAGGTTACAATAAGAACGCATAAACCATTATAGTGACGAAGCCGAGAGATTAGGATAGAATGATAAACAATGTCAAACGCAGAAGACAGTCAAGAGAGATTACAATACTACATTGTTTAATATCGCGAACTTGAAGTAGATCACTGATAATTTGACAAACGTAAACTATCGAGTGATTAGAACAAAATCCAGATTGAAAAGGGGTATAAATTTAAGGAAACAATGCAATGATTGACTTAATATAACACAAGACGCTCAAGTAGTTTATATGAGGTCAGAAGAAGAGAAATCGGGAGATGAAGATGGAAGCAAAGGATAAATATACGATTTCTTCATAAGAGGACTTACAATGCAGATTTTGAGTACTCTATTAATAGATGAGTTAAAGAATGAAGATATAATGGAGTGAATAGATTTAAGTATATAAGTTGGGATAGGGTCGGCAGGCGAAGAGGTGTTTTTGTTCATAGAGAGAGGATAATCTTATAGACTTTGCCAGAATAAACAGGAAGAAGATGGCATATATCGTGAAGAAATATGCGTTAAGAGAAAGAAGGGGATTAATGGTTTACATGGATAGATTATATGATCATACTAATTTTAGACTGAAAATAAAACGAGAACTTTTGAAGATCGATGATATGAACATTTTGAGCGAGCAAGAATATAATTAATGGTTTTCCAAGTATACTTTGAAGCAGACGATAATGCGATATCTGCAAAAAATGTGCATTTATCACGTAAAAGAGAGTGATAGGAGCGTTGAAGATTTAAGTAAAGATCACACAGATTAGAGATGGGAGTGTGGCCAGGTTTGTGAAAGCGAAGAAAGATTCTAAAAACATCAGTGCACGAGATAGTGATATTAACAGTGATGATAAAATAATTTAAAAAACCAGTATCTGTGATTGTAGAGGCAGCGTATGCATTTCGCTTGGAGTGAAAAGCGATAAAATCAAAAGCGTCTCCAAGAATATGGATGGGAAGGCTGGTACGTCAATTTAGGATCAAGTCGGACAGAAGACTTGTAAATTTAATGGAATCGAAATCAGAAGGGCGAAATAGACAGATGTTGAAATTGCAAATGACAATTAAAGGTAAAGAAGAAAATGAGCGGTTTGATAGTAGATAAGCAAGTTCATTATAAATGAGCAAGACGTTGGAGATGAACCCAGTGATATATGCTTGCAAGATTAATAGAAAAATGAAATGAAAATTGACAGAGTAGCAATTCAAATGTAGTGCAATGTAAGGTGAAATTGATTTTCTCAAGATTTGCTAGGATACAAGCTAAAGCGACAATTCCGAAATAATTAGAAGTAATTGCTCTTGTTGAGTTAATGAGGCGAGCTCATTCAGCTAGAGAAAATCCGAAGGAACGTAGGTTACGGATAGCAATGTTGTCAGAATCGATATGCAATGATTCAGTGAAACAAAAAATCGAGTGATTGTGATGTGAAAAGATCGAGAAGTAAGTCAGTTTTGTGAGAAATAGAACGGGTAATAAGAAGAGCTAGACGCAAGAGCACTTTCTATCATTGTTGGCTAGATAAGGAGATTAGGAGGGGAGACAGGTCGTCAGCGGATTTTTGGACGTAGCTACACAACACGAAAATTTCCATTGGCATTTTTGATGGCAAGATAGCCATTGACTTCGAGTTAATTTATGCGGATGAACGATCGGAAAAAATACGACAAGCAGATTATGATTAAACCGTTGAAATAAGATAAAGAAGGCTTGGATGCGGTTTCTAAGAACAACCTTTAAAAGTATGTAACAATAATAATCGAAGCAGAAACGAATTTATTAAATTCGTTTTAACGAATTTAATAAATTCATTCTTCAGTTACAACACTGAAGATATATGAATTATCAATAACAAGAATCGTGGCAAGGAGCGATCGGAAAGCGAAACATCACATTATACGGGCTTGTGGAGAGGAGGAATCAGCGGGCTTAACATTATAGATGATAATATACTTATCACAAGAATAAAATCGTTTACGTGGAAATGGAGGCGTAACAGGAGTAGTCGAGTATGATCAAATACTCAGGGATCAGTAGCAATAGACAAAGGAGCGCGATAAAAGTGTAATGATGAGTGCAACGGGGAACAATGAGATAAATGCGTAGGTGACGAATATATAGGAACATGGTTGGAACATGATAGATTAGAACGATAAATGAGCCGCGAGTGCTATGCAATAACGACATTGGAAATGTTGAAAGCTAGAGGGCCATATAGAGGAAATGCATGTGGCTTGTCACATAATCGTTGCTGACAATATGCAGAATAGGAATATTCAATTACGCTACACTCCAACGGTATACTTTGAAAAGAACTGTTCGATACTGACATCGAAGGATGATAGTCATGTCACTAACTGTCTTTGTAAATCTTCGCCATTTGAACATGCAAATGACGCACAAAAATCATCACATGAAACACATCATCGATTTTAACTGGTCCTGTTAATTGATTAATAAATAATATACAATGTATTATAATTAAGAGTAAAGGACATCAGTAAAAACTGCTCTGTAATACGATTTCGAAACCTAAGTTCAATTTTTGAATGTTTTTATAATTTGCTATAAAACATAGGACATTATTATCAAAAACATAATCCATCACTATTCATTAATGCGATACGACTAGCATAAAAAGTTGGAGTTAGTTATGAGGTAATGTTATGTAATGTTAGAGCCTATATTTTCAAGTCGGGATTCGGAATGTTTATATATTTGACAATTTTTGTTTGGTTTAAATTATAAGGTTCACAAGACTTTCAGTTACCACACACTTTGAAAAAATGAATTAATAAAAATGAAAAATAAATTAAGATATTGTCGGACCTGAAATGAGCTTCAGCACTTCACAAAAACAATGTGTTAACAATTTGCTTTTCTTATTTACAACTTGCATTTTGATTTTCATATTCATTTTTAATTTTTGTACTTCTCTCTTTAGCACCCTAATATTTTAGATCTAGAACAAGATGACTGACGTGCTTGGACTTGAGGGTTTGGATATTTTAAGCAATGATGTTGATGTTACTATATCAAACGACTGCTCTATACCGAATCTTTCACGTCCAAATTACAATACTATATTACCCGTATACAAGCACCGCACTAAGGTTTTTATTTTTTAAGGTTTCATTTTTACACATTTTTGGAATTTCCAAACAGATCGTTACTATCTTTTTAAAATTTATATTTGCATCATACACTTATACTCTATCTGAATAATGATAATTATTAAAGTTAATTATTAATCTCGCTGTGTATTAATCTATTTAGCGATTAATAATCTCCTTAATGCGACCCTGCGAATGTCGATTTTCGCTTACGTGTTATATAAACATATATTTTATCATTAAATATTTAATATATTAATATTTTTAAATATTCACTGCTTACACTAGCCGTATTCCTTCATTTGTCGCTTTTATATTTTCCTCGTGTGGTAATATTTTAACAATAAAATATTAAGAATATATTTATTAATACAAAGAAATATAAAAATATAATTTCATAACTGTAATCATATATAAATGTTTTAATTTGAAAATCATTAAAAAATGTTTTTTACTTTGGTAAAACAATCAAAGGTTTTTACGAAATTTGTTTGAGATTTTATCGCTCGAAAATTTAATGATTAAAGATTTAATCAAATTAATTTAAAGATCAAATTTAACTTTATTAAATTTCTAAAGATTTATTTCTACGATAAATGTCACGGTGATATGTAAATTAGTAAAATTTCGTAATGTTTCAAACCTGTTAACATACACTTTTAGTACACTATTAAATGTCTTATTGAAAAATACTAAATGCAAGTAATAACGTGTTATATTTTATTTTAAAATGTGAATAAATTATCGCAACCTATTTTTTAACAATTTGTAATCAAATTTTTATATTTTTGTTGTTATATTTTTATTTTTTTAATATTATTATTTTCTAATCTCTATACAAGAAATGGTTCCCGCAAATGGGCCTGCAATTTAAGAAATATTTACTCTATATTAAGAAATAATAAAAATAAAATGAGTCGAAATAAAATCAAAATTTACTCGTTAGATCAATGTGAAATGAAATATTTACTTTAGTGAATATTCTAATACTTTGATAAACAAAGCTGCATATTGTTCAATGTTTGCTGATGTATGGTGTAGTAAATCGACAAATTGTATTCACGAATGAAGTGTTTAATTTAGAAATATTTGGCTCTGATGAAGTCATCTGTTCAGAGAGATAGGCTGGCAGTGACATTAAGCGACCAAATAACTAAATCGCTTAATTGAAATTATTTATTAAATGCGATTTAAGCAACACATAAGCTATACTGGTGTGACGATACCGTTTATGCATGCTACTTGGAACAGTATATTAAGACTGTTCTCAATTTGTATTAACGGACTAGGTGTCTTAATGAACTAAATGTCTTAATAGACTACTCTATTAAGTTTTTTATGACTTAATTTTTCGGTTTTAAATTATAAAATGATTAAATGCGATTAAGATCAATGTTCATAGGAGATCACGTTTATAAGAATAATATGAGTATTCCTTTTTTGTAAGAATAATCAGGATTAGTAAAATTTAATAAAATTTAATATAATTTAATATAATTATAAATAATAATTTAAATTTAATATAATTTAATTTAGTAAACTTACCATATCTTATCGGTGATCGCAAATTAATTTGTCATGAACTCAATGATATTCTTGAAATCATTAAAAGTATATACCTACACTTTTGTAGTTATAATTGTTTCCACTAAATAATACTCAGAACTTTCGACTTCCGTTCTTAGCTGCCTTGACTTAATTAATTCGATTTTCAATCATTTTTTATCGTATTTACAAATCCATTGTATGTAAGTGAACCAGTAAACTGCTATTTTGTTTTTGCAAGAAGACAATTAATTTCTTCTTTTGTAAAAATAAAATCAAAAATAATGATATTTATTTTTCGT
>WNNJ02002353.1:0-88030 GCA_012934845.2 Pomphorhynchus laevis
CTAGTTTCACCCATTTCATAAGTCCAACCCTCGATAGGAACGTGAAGAGTTAGATTGTGCGGAAAGAAGAATTCCTTTAGTAAATTAAGCTTCAGAGGGGATCTAGAAGAGGTAGCGTTGAAGTCACCGGCAACAACTATGGGTTTATCACGAGATGAGTTTAAGAGAATCTCAGACAACTCATTAATAATATCAGAAGCGTCTAACGACGGCTTGAAGTAGCAGGCGATAATGACAATGCTCGGAGTGTCCAAATAAACTGAATTCTCGAATGTTTTGTAAGACCACTCACTAAAAGAACCATTGATTGCCAAAATAACACCTCCACTAGGTCGACCGCGATCACCAAGAGTGGCCAGAATTTCAAAGCAATAAAATGAGTTTAATTTTACCGGCGATGTTGTGAAAGTCTCCAATAGAACTGCAATATCAAAGGAGGTCAAATAACTAGCAAATCCTTCATTCATAAGAGTTTCAAGACCTTCCACGTTAAATAATAAAAGACGACGAAGGCAAGATTCTGACGCTGCACGAGGAAAAGTTTGTGATTGTCATATGGGGGGGGCAACTGTGACTGCCCTATCCCATTTTCCCCAGTAGATGATTCCAAACGTGTTCCTAAGCGTACCACTTTATTGTTACGGATCACAAAGCGAACTGACGTATTGTTTTCCCTCGCCACCTTAAGTTGATCGAGAAGGATGTTACGCGCATCACGTTCCGCTGGGGAGAGGTCAGCACTGACGTATACATTTTGGAAGAGCTCAGAGTCTTTTAAGCATCTTCCTCGCTTCAGAATTAATGTACTAACCGCTTCGTTAGTTGTGAGTAAAAGCCAGGGTGGTGAATCACTCTTCTGAGCCCGAAAGCGGTGCACCCTAATCGAAATATTTTTGTCCAGATGAATGTCCAACGATGCAAGCAACGCCTGAACATTCTCCACCTCATTAGAAGCAACCGGTAGACCTCGAATAATAACGTTACGAGCTCTACGAGCCTGTCGATCAACTTCCTGAATAACCTCGAGAGGAGGAGCATCCTTCGACAAACTATTGGCAGCTAGAACAGTTCGTGTGACCATACGTTGTACTACGTTGGAAAACGATAGAGGCTTGCCAACCGAAGTATCTGGATGACTTAGTACTGCGCTAACCCCTTTAGTCGATGGTCCCTCCGAAATGGCAAATAACTCTTTTATCTCGTGTTCAAGTGTTTCTATGCGTCTTGTGTTGTTTTGAGCTACGTCGATCAAATTCGAAACCTTCTTGGCAGCACACTGGTCGCATAAGAAGTCACGAAGAAAGTACTCTCTGGATACATTTCTTGGAGCTTTAACGGAAGAACGTAACAAACAACCCTCCGAAGAACATTCCATGAACAACGTGACGTAAATCTCGGTATCAAGATGTAAACTGGGAACAACCTGGGAAGCAAGAGAAATAACTCTGTCCGAAAGACTTTCACTAGGAGCTGCAGGGTCTACTGTATCTAAGCATGGGGAACTCACAAGGCGATTACCACAACGTTGTGCCGGAAAGCAATCACGACAAGCTCTACCCGCCTTGACACACACACAATTCTTGCACACCGCATGCGGCCCATTGCATGAACAACATCGATCTGGAACTGTCATTGTTGCTCCAAATTTGTGCAAGTAATCGCTCGTTGTCCACAGAAGTTCGATGTAGTGAACAGTCGACGATTGTCGATATTAAAACGCAGTTTGATTGTATAAGTTCGTTGTAGTGAAACGAAGTTCGTTGCAGAAGTGCGGCGTAGAAGTTCGTTGTTAGAAGTTCGTTTATTCTCGAAGTGCGGAGTAGAAGTTCGTTTATTCTCGAAGTGGGCGTAGAAGTTCGCTGTGAAGTGGAGGTTCGTAGAAGTTCGTTATTCTCGAAGTGGGCGTAGAAGTTCGTAGAAGTTTTTAAGTATTTAACAATCAAGACAATTTTAGTGTATTTACTTTAGATCTCAAATGTAAGATTTATAATAACCAAGACTTATGCTATTATAAGTCTTAATAAGACTTATAATAAGACTTAATGACGGGAGATCATTTCAGGTGAGGGTTGGCAATAGCATGTCTTCTACTAGGTTAGTTAAATCCGGAGTTCCGCAAGGTACAGTCCTTGGTCCCTTGCTTTTTATTATATTTCTCAATGATCTTCTGTTACGCATAAACAGTCCCTGCCTGGCATTCGCAGACGATGTGAAAGTGTGGTGCGATAGCATCTCAGATCCTGATGGCCGGCATCTACAACATGATCTCCAGACAATCTATGACTGGAGCAGTGCTACCGGTATGACCATAAATGTAGATAAGTGCGTTCATATGAAACTCGGCAAATGTAAATCTAATCATAAATTCTATTTAGGATGTTATAAGCTTCACAACATTTCTGTTCATAGAGACCTAGGGATTATTTTGAATAACGACCTTAAAACACGACCGAATACCGATTATATCTACGGTAAAGCCATGAAGGCCTTGTATTGTATTAAGAACACATTTAGTAAGCTGCATCCAAAATTATTTAAGCATCTCTACTGTGCGTTAGTCCGTCCGCATGTGGAATACTGCATCGCATCAACTTTTCCATCCACCAAGGCTGAGATGAAAAAGACCGAGTCGATTTTACGTAGAGGAACCAAACTTTGCATTACATCTCTTTATTCTTACAATGAGCGCCTAGCTTGCTTAAAAATGACTCCAACGGCCCAGAGGCTACTATATTTAGATCTTGTAGCGATGTGGCATTTGGTTCGTGGAAAAGAGGGGTTCCCATCCAATTCGATAAAATTGAGAAATTCGCGTCGCAGAGGTCACTCCCTTACGTTATTTAAATTCCCCCATGGCAAAATAAGGAGTGTGAGTAGGCTTTCCCACCGCGCATTGAATGTTTGGAATTCGCTGCCTGAAGACGTCGTCAATGCTACTAGCAATAGACACTTCAAGAAGATGCTGCTGAAGTGGATTGTGAACTCTAATTTGGATTCGTGGATGTATTTTAATTGATATTTTAAAATGTAATTTGTGAACAGTTGGAACAGCCATTTGCGGCTAGTAACTTGTACACTATAATAATAAGAGCAAAATAGTCGCTTGAACATTGATGGACTTATCCGATCAAAAGACTTGAAAATCATCCATAAAATACGATAGCCTCGATTACAAATATATCTAGTGTGGACATTAGTTTTTAAGCTACTCGTCATCATCAACTAGGGTTGTGCGGACTCTGATCACAACCCTTCAGGCTTGTGGACAATGCTAGGATAAACAAGAGAAGAATTTAAACTAGCACGTTATCTACAGGGCATCGAAGTTGCTATGAGTTGATTAAAAAATTGAAATACAATGTTGCGTGTATAACAATGGAATAAGTTCTGCCGCAATATTTTTATTTACCCGGAGAAAATCCGGGTAAATAAAATCAGATTAAATTTCAAATAATTCAATATTTTATAAATATATTGATATTTAATATACACAGTGTTAGAATGAACTGATATTAAAAGTAGGTAAAATATATTGAATAAGTAGAGAGTACGATTGTCTGATTAATTTTGTGTTAAAATGAGTGGTAAAATTAATACTTATAAAATACGATGTACATGTTTAATTTCGACAATAAGCAAAAGTCTACAATACCGAAAATATCGTGCAATAAATTTGTATTATTATTATCGTGCGAACATTTTATATTTTGCAAAAAAATAATAATAATTACTAAATCTTTATCTCTAAATATATAAATATATCCTTACGCATGAAATATATAGTAGGTACGATCTCGCGCACAACAAAACTGTAAAGAATAACGATGAAAACAATGTTTTTGATTTGTGCTCGTCATTGATATTATTATTTCGACAAACAGACGAGCAAAGCTCATAGTTGCACAGTTAAAAAAGAAAAAGTAAAGAAAAAAAGGAATATTCACAAACAAAAGTCAAAAAAGTTCATGTTTGAATGCTGAAACCAATCTTGAGTTGACAATTTCTTCACTTAATCGGTTCCACTTACCTACGATTCGGTGTCCAAATTGTACAGTTTTAGAGCGTATAACTCGGCGATGGGCTAAAGTAAAATTGTGTCCACGCAAAGCCCGACTTTTCCGAACAGTCATCAATTCTCTTAAGACGTGATTTCCCTTGTGTAAAGCTTCCCATGTTGAACACATATCTAGCCGAAACCGAAGGTCGCTTATAAAAACCATACCAAGTTTTTTAGCCTTTTATTAGAAGGTAAAGCTTTAATTGAATTTACGAGCTTTGTTGCTCGGCGCAGCACATTTTCAATTCTACTTTTTTCGTATACTGTTCTTGGGAACGAACATTGTGATGCATATGTAAGATGACTGATCACAAATGCGTTGGCGAGTGCTCTAAATGAAAGTGAACTCAACACACTCAAAGTTCTACGAATCATTCCAACCATTCGATTTGATTTTGAGCAAGCCAACTCAGTATTCCAACTAGTTGAAAAATCATTCGCAGCTACTATTCCAAGGTCGCTAAGACGACTTACTACTTAATGTTCTTATCCTCAAGATGATAAGTTGGATAAACACTATGACTGCGTGATTGTAAACGCATACAAGCACACTTCGATATATTCAGTGACAGACCATTTATATAAGCCCAGTTGGAAATGCTGTCGATATTCGATTGAACAAGCACCGTGTCCGAATCTGACCGGATAGCCTACCAAATTTTTAGGTCGTCTGCATATAAGAGAGAGAGTGAGTTCAAAATGGAAGGAAGGTCATTAATGAAAATACAGAATAACAATGGGCCGAGGACCGAACCCTGCGGAACTATAACATTGACCGGATAAGGATCAGAAAGAGAACCATTTACAACAACCTGATAGAATCTGTTAGATAAAAATTCTTTTATCCAGCGAATAATAAGTGGATCAATGTTTAATGCACGCATTTTCTGAATCAAGATGTCATGTGGAACCATATCAAACGCTTTTGAAAAATCAAAAAATACTATATCAACATCAAAGCCCTTATCAACTAACGAACCCCAGCTATTCTGGGCAATCAAGAGATTAGTGGTTGTTGACCGATCCCTTCGAAATCCATGTTGATTGTTACACAATAATTTGTTGGATTCTAGATAAGCGCTTAGAATGCGGTATATTATCCTTTCCAAAACTCGACAGAATACACACGTTAGACTTATCGGGTGATAATTTTCAACTGAAGATGGAATCACCTTTCTTCAAAACGGGCCTTATCAACGAAAGTTTCCAATTCATCGGGACACAACCGAAGTACAAGGAGGCGACACAAATCCAATATAGTGGTATGCCGATAACATCAGCGATATTCTTGAGAAATACCGGTGGTAAACGATCAGGACAAATAGAACCTGACGATTTAAGCCGCTTGAGCTCTAGCACTACATCATTAACAGAAAACATCTGAAGAATGTTTATATTCGATGGACAGTACGAGGCATAGGTGACGGAGGGGGATTTACGAACTCCTATGCAAAAATGTTGAGCGAAAGCATTCACTATGTCATCATATTTAATCAATGTGCAACCATCAGTATCAACAAGTGAACCAATGTGTTTATTTTTGTTGTTGAAATTAGCATAATTGAACACGGATTTAGGATTATGAATTACATTTGAGCAATTTTCTCTTCAAACTGACATTGTTTGAAGCGTTTAAGAAATGTGAACCGAATCAATACTATTATTAGAAAACAACTGGAATTTCATTTTTTTAATTTTAAAGCATTCTTTAACTCTTTGTCAAACCAAGGTTTATGGTGTATACGATTTGCAACGGTTTTACGGGGCGAAAATCGTATGAGTAATTCCTTAAGGGTGGCTTCTAACTGATAGCATGCCTTATCAACCCCAACATAAAACGGACTGAGCCATGAAATACTTAATAGATTCTGACGCACAAGTTCGAAGTTAGTTTTAAAATAATTTAAAGAATTCTGTTGTAATCTACAAGCTGAAGGACGTGTAAAATCTGAGTAGAAATTGAGAACACAGTGATCTGACCTACCCAAAGGATCGGAAAGCGTAACTTTGTGTATTGTATTTATTCGATGTTAGACAAATATCAAGTATCGATCGATTTTCTTGGGAAAATCGGGTAAATTTTGAAACATGTTGGGTAAGGTTTAGCGAGTTAATCATATCAAGAAATAATGATTTAGACGGACTACACATGAAAGATGTGTAGGTGTTCCAATCTACTGTCGCTAAGTTTATATCACCAACTATAAAAAGATTTGGTTTGGAACCAAACTCTAGAATGTAATCGATCAAGCAACACACATCTGAAGTGAGATTGATATAGATTAAGCCAAAAGTCACTGAACAAAGGGTAGGAAGAGACACACTACCCCACAATAACTCGATTCCATCGGACGCTCGTACATCTAGCAATTTAAACACTAAACTATTATGCACGTAGAGAATCACTCCACCACCCTTGCAGATAGATCTGTCAACTCGATAAGATGTATAATTTTCAATCCAGATCTCAATATCAGTAATTCTATCATGAAGCCATGTTTCAGTAATAGCAACTAATAGCGTATGCGAATTCTCAATGCGGAGTTTTAATTCGTCAATTTTTGGAAGAAGACTACGGGCTTTTGTATATAATAACAAACATTCCAAGCTTAAGGGTAGAGTCTGCTGAGCCAACGATATCGGTATGTATGACTGATAATCCTCGCTACGTCGCTCAAGAGCCGACCACAATGGGGAGGAGTAATGGACAATATTTCTTATTCCACATATGAAATATTTGAAATTACCAATGACATCTGAGCGGCGGAGGAAGGATTATATGATCTACCTGTATGTGTCACTAAGAATATGTGTCATTTTAGAATATTTGTCATTTTAGAATAGTATTTAGTACATGTAAGACTTTTGAGAAATATAAATTAAAAAAGGATTTATTTTAAAGTGGCAAATGCGTGCCAGCGCACGCTTACATGACCACAACAAAACAAGACTGTGAATCAGGTGTCGAGAAGGTGTGAACGGAGGAGGTGTTTGAATGTGATAAAGGAGGGGGAGCGGTGGACGTCGAGAGGGAGTTGATTCCAGGCAAGTGAGGCGGCGACGAGGAAGGATCGGAGACCATAGTTGTTGGAGTAATTGGGAACGTAGAGTAAGAGGGTATGACAGGAACGAAGTGATAGCGAGGTGGGGCGAGTATCGTCTAAGAAATGAAGGTTGATAAACGATGGGGAGCCGACAGCGATGAGATGAAAAGTAACGAGAAGGCGGAGTTTGATGCGGATGTGGATGGTGGGCTAGCAAAGTTGGGCAAGATATGTGGATGTGTGGTCGAAGCGACGGAGACGATAGAGCACTCGAACGGCGATGTTGGTTATTCGTTGTAGGGGTAGGATGATGGATTTTGGAGAGTTGGCGAAAAGGCTAAGGCAGTAATCGATTTTAGGGAAAAGAAGCGATGAAAGAAGAGACATACAAGAACGGAAGTCGATAAGGGAGCGGATACGGCGGATGTCACGGAGAATTAAGTTAGATGAGCGGACCTTGTCACGGACGAAGGGTTAAAGGGAAAGGTGATCATTAAAATGGAAGCCTAAGAAAGTGAGATTGTGGACTATGGGGATGATCGATGAGGCAAAATATACAGTGGGGGAAGATATGTTTGATTTACGGGGGAGGATCCACATTATTTTGGACTTTTCGTTGGAGAGACGTTTGTAGATAGAAGAAAGACAGTTGGAGGCAGAAATGCCGATATCGTGTATGCGATGTGCGGGTGCATGATCATAGATTAGAATGTCATCGGCGTATTGCATGACGTTAAAGGAGTAAGGTTTGATAAACGGAGAGAGATCGCCAAGCAGAAGAGAGAAAAGCAGGGTACCTAGGACTGAACCTTGTTGGACCCCGCAAAAAATAGGGATGGGAGGGGATGATGATGAATTAGAACAGTCGCAAAAGAAACGGTCGGATAGATATGAGGCGAACCATGCTACGGAGGAGGAAGAAAAGCCGTAATCATAACGAAGGCGAGAAAGGAGGACGGAGTGGTCGACAATGTCGAATGCGGAGAAGAGGTCGAGGGAGATATAACACTATATAGAGCCTTGTCTCGAGAAATGAGTAAGTCGTTGTACACTTTTATGCATGCGATTTCTGTCGAGTGATTAGAGCGGAAAGCGGATTGGAAAGGAGGGTACAGATTGGATGAGGAGAGATAAGCGTTGATTTGTATTAAGATGAGGCGTTCTAAGAGCTTAGAAAGAGTAGGGAGTAGTGAAATACGGCGATAGCTAGAAAGAAGGGAGGGGTCGAGCGATTGTTTCTTAAGGAGGGGACGAACGATTGCGGATTTCCAGTGTGAAGGGAAGATACGACTGCGGATGAAATTACTCAACGTTTGCTATAAAACAATTACAGAGAAAAACTAATTTCCATATTTTTATGTATACAGGGCTTTGACCGTTTTCCTAATTTCTACGACAAACAGCCTATTGTCTAAATGACCTGCCAATGCATAACTGCAACCACACAATATTTTGGACGTAAAATGTTCAACTGGCAAAGGAAGTATGCATTTAGGAAAACGTTTTTAGGTGAAGCGAATTTGGATTGACAGATAACGTCATAGATTATTTAAAAAACCTGAATTACTCAAAAACAGAATTTTGTTGTCTAACAAAACTTACATGTAATTTTTATATGCAAAGTACCAATTCACTTGAGTCTTTATTATTTTAGTGGATACTGTCATCAAATACAAAATATTAAATCTTACTATAAAAGTGATTAAAAATACAAACGTAATCGGGAATCATGTAATAAAATGGAGTTTTACTATAAAATGAAGTTTGAAATTCTTAGCTGCTAACTAATAACTACTTACTATAAATAACATACAAAGAAAATATAAGAAAATTTATAATAGAAGAAAATTAATAATAGAAGAAAATGTATAACTGTTCTAGCAAATTACACAAATTACAAAATTAAGAAGCCAGGAAGATTGTAAGTTTTGAGCTTGGAAATTACGCAGTGGTGAAACATTTATTTGTCGTTTGATTTCAGTCAGCTCACTCTCAAGAGCAAAAAATATTTACAAAAAATATTTACAGCTTAAACACACAAAATTCAAACAAACTACCTACAAATGGGATCAAAATCTCGTAAACGAAGACAAGAGAAGACAGGCACGACAATGGAAAAGACAAAAAATCCTCCGAAGTACACAACACAACAAGTTTGTTGTGACTCCTTGGGTTGTGATTTCTAAACAATCGTCTCAATTCAGGAGTCCGAGCAATCGGCTATGTGTGATAAGAAATTTATTTGTGGATATTGCAGCGCTTCGATTTTATTGCGAAATATCTCAAGGATCACACCGAATAATTCCGATATCATATTTGCTGCTGATACGTCCAGATAATCCAATGATGTTCACTCCGTTGGTTGGAGTTGTGCAGCACTTAAAGATGTAACTCAGACGAATGATCTATCGAGTGAAGATTGTCAATTATGTCAAGTCAGGATATTGTGTCTAATCATACCTATGATGGGGACCTAAGAGATACAAAAAACACCAGCCCTATACTCCCAGATGATATGATATCGAATTTCACAATTAGTAAAATCATGTCTAGTCTGGGTATGGAAACTGAGTTGGAAATTTTAATTACTAAAGAAGCTATCAATTCCATTAGCAAGTTACGATCCACATACCCTACCTCACCTTCTCTCACGAAGCAATGAGATAACAATGATATAGACTCTCATTGTATCGAAATTCCACACCAGGTTGCAATCGAGGGTGAACAGTCTAGAAAAGTTTTCAGTCAGATATTCTCTCAACGACAAACTGATCCACTAAATAGTCACAGGTCATTCTTATCCAGCAGGTTTAATGAATCTTCCCGGGATCGGTGTTTGATTATTACGAACATTCTCGAGTCGTCGTCTGATGTGGCTCAAACTCGAGTAGACTATGATGTTGAACAATTCCAAAAAATATTGAGAGTTATTATTTCTCCAGAAGATCCATATATTTCAGAAGTTCGCCCTATTGCGATATTTAGGATAGGCCGTCGCAACAATCTTGAAGAACGTTCTCGTTTGATGAAAGTTGTCTTTCGTACATCCTCAGTGGTCCGTGAGTTGTTAAAACGCAGATCTAAACTGAGGCAGTCCCCATTTCGATTGTTGACAGATATGCCTTTCGCTGAGCGTTGTCTCTGGCGTGTTGCTCGGACCGAGCTAAATGCTCGGATAGAATCTGGAGAAACTGATCTGCATATTGTAAATTTTCGGGTAGTTCGGTGTCGTCTACAATTGAGATGGCCCCCGCTATGAAAACTTTTTCTGAGAATTGTAAGATAAGACCCAATGCGCCTTATCGTAACAACAAATGGCTCAAAGTTATATTTTCGAACGTTCGAAGCGTTCTCAATAAGATGAATGAATTGAAGGTCATAGCTACTTCTCATCATCCAAATATCATTGCCCTTAGTGAATCTTGGCTCTCTGACCTTGTTCCTGACAGCTTATTATCCATAGATGGATATAACCTGTTTCGTTGTGATCGATATGGTCGAAGGGGAGGGGTGTATTGCTATATTGTAGTTTAGGTATTGATGTAGTGTGTTTGCAGACGATTAGTGATGCCAATGGGATTGAGGCTTTATACCTCAAATTGTGCCTTGATCAGGTCAATTCTATGTATGTGCTAGTGTTCTATCGTCCTCCTTTGGCAAGTAGCGATGATTTAATAGAACTTATTGAGCTCTGTGGTCAACAGAAAAAATGCCTAATCTTAGGAGATCTGAATATTCCCTCAATAGATTGAGACTCGTTTTCATCTCCTAGTCGCATTGCATCGGACTCGGTTTTATTGAGTGTTCTACACAACAGTGATCTGCATCAGCATGCACGTGAGGCAACATATTTCACTAGCCAGTCGTCTGCCCAGCTAGACGTGGTCTTGTCTTCGTTTAAGTCTGATATTACTCACATAGATTATCTTTCTGCACTGGGGATGAGCGATCATTGCGTACTGTCCTTTTCATTTAAATGCGCAAGCAATGTAACGTCGGTCAGTCCCATGCATGGTAAGCCTCTGAACTTCTGGAAGGCTGATTTCGACGCAATTATCTACAAATTGAATCTGGTTAGATGGCCAGATCCGTATAAATGCAGAATAGACGAGGCTTGGTATGTTTTTGAGAGCACACTCTATAACTTACTGATATTGCATTCTCCCAAGTTTAAAACACAGAGGCAAGTTTGTCCTTGGTTTGATGGGCTTCTCCTGTATCACTCACGCGCACGTAAACATGCGTGGATTTCATTTCGTTGTGGACAACAATCTTATGAGTTGTTCAAACAAATTAGGAATAGATTTACCGCTCTCAAGAGAATGAAGCGTCGTCAGTTTGAGGAGAAACTGAGTTCTATGGATGGCAAGGCTCTATTCTCTTACATTCGCAAAATCAGGGGCTCGAATATTCCACTAGTATCGTTGAGCGATGATTCTCGAGGCGAGGTCACATGTAAAAGTGTCATGGCAAACTTATTTGCCCAGGAGTTCTCATCGATGTTTTGCTCTTCGCGGACATTGTGTAGTTCTGAATCAGAAAAAGGGTTCAGATGCATTCGACCGATCCAATCTGTCGTTTTGTGCTGAATATGTTTTAAAGCTTCTTTGTAAATTAAAACCGAACATCGCTGCCGGTCCGGACGGACTTCCCTCAATTCTTTTAAATAAAGTTGCTCCTCAAATATATTTATGTTTTCCGTGTTTCAGTTTTCTATTCTCCAATCTCGAATTCCTTCGCGTTGGAAGGAGTCCATTGTAGTTCCAGTGTATAAAATGGGAGATCGACAAGTGTGTAAGAACTATCGCCCAGTAGCCTTGACATGTATTATTTGTAAGTTGCTTGAAAAGCTAATAGTCAAAAACATATCCTCTGATTTGGAAAGCAACGGTAAACTCACTGACTCACAACACGGTTTCAGATCAAATAGATCAACAATAAGTAATCTTTTGGTTTCTTCCAACGCATGGCAGTCTTCATTAGATGAACGAGTTCAATCTGATGTACTTTTTGTAGATTTCTCTCATGCTTTTGATTCAGTTCCGCATGATCGACTCATTCACAAATTGAGGTCACTTAGTGTTTGTCCTATATATGTCGCCTGGATTGCAAATTACTTAAGTTCACGCTTTTTCTAAGATCCTTCAAGATGATCTGACATGTCTAGAAAAATGGTCAGCGGAAAATGGTTTGAGGGTTAACCCCTCTAAATGTGCGCATATGTCCATTGGTTCTTCACTAAACTCATCCTATCAGATAGGTTCGATTCAGATAGGCCGAGTGGGTGAATTCAAAGATATTGGTGTGATGATGACCAGTAGCTTAAAAACTAATGTCCACACTAGATATATTTGTAATCGAGGATATCGTATTTTATGGATGTTTTTCAAGTCTTTTGATCGGATAAGTCCATCAATGTTCAAGCGACTATTTTGCTCTTATATTATTCCCATCCTTGAATACGGTTTACCTGTAACTTATCCACAGACTTTAAGGGAATCCCGTGACATTGAGAACTTTTTACGTAAAGGGTCACGAATGCTTCCAAATTTCTCCAATTTGAGATATGCTGAACGTTTGACATCTATACGTGTCGGCACATTGAAATATCGCAGATCGGCCATTGATTTATCAACTGCAGTCAAAATTGTTTTCGATGGCTTTGGCGGTCTCTCTAGCTTATTATCCGTGAATGATAGACGAGAAACTCGTGGGTATGTGTGGAAATTAATAAAGCCAACTACAAGAATTCCTGTTCACCATCGATTTGCAACCAGGGTAATTAACGGGTGGAATGCACTAAAGTGCCTTGATATCTCTAGTAGTATATCTAGTGATGCTATCAAGAAAGACATCGAAGCCGAAAGAAGAAATTTGCAACTACTATTTGATTGAATTTTTTGTTGATGTTTTTTATTTTATTTTATCATGTTTTGTAAGCGACACGAGCTTGTAGCTCATTTGCTTCTGTTTGTTATAATAATAAAATATTGCATATTGTATCAAATTAATCGATTATACCGTCCCGACGAAAATTTTTAAAATTAGCAAAATTACTGTTCAGAGTAAGTTGCAAATGGAAGTTTTGCTTTGCATTAGTATTAACAATACAGATCATAGACTTTAAAGCTGTTTGGACTGCTCATAGTGAAAAAAAACCAACAACATAAAAAGTGAAATAAGCAGTAATAGGCACGGTTATGTCATCGTTGTATTCGCTATGTCCGATTAATTGAGCCAATAAAGTATTTTCGATCGGAATTTTGTTTGATCACGGATGCCGATTATCTCATATGGCAAGTAATTCAACTCATTAACTGCTTTGTGTAAAAACCGACAATGACAAGGGAGAGCTTACTATGTTTTTGAACATTTATCTTTAAAGAATGTCATCTGCGTATTTAACGATTACTGATTTAAAACACAATCATTTAGATATTCATAGACTCCATCGACAACATATCAAGTACCAGAATGATAATAATGATAATAATGATAATGATGCACGACAACATATCAAGTACCAGAATAATAATAATTTATGTAATGTGGCAAATGCGTGACAGCTGCACGCTTACAAGTCACTAACAAAAAACAAAAACACAGCAGAAGTCATAGAGGTTTATTAATTAATTGTTTAAATGACATCGGATTAGGCGTTTGAAGCAAGGCATTGATGTTGATTGGCGGATATAAATGGGCAGATGATTCCACGATAGAATAGCAGCCACAACGAAGGAGCGGAAGCCAAAAGAGGTAGAGTAGATTGGGACATATAAAAGAAGGAAATTACGGGAACGCAAGGAACAGTAAACAGGACGCGAATTTTCGAGAAAAGGAAGGTTGAGAAATGAAGGGTATGAACAGTTACAAAGCGGAAAGCAACGAGAAGAAAACGAATTTGAACACGACAATAAATTGTAGGCAAATCGAGAGAAGCAAGATGGTGAGATGTATGAGCAAAACGACGTAGACGGTAGAGAACTCGGACGGCTGAGTTGATGATGCAATGTAAAGGAAGGCGAGTGGATTTAGGCGAGTTGAAAAATAGACTCATACAGTAATCAAGTCTTAAAAAAATGAGAGATGTGAGAGTCATACGTGAAGGGAAATCGATCAATCTACGAATTTGACGGAGGTGGCGGATAATCAAGGTAGGTGAGCGTACTTTATATCTATCGAAAGGTTTAAGTGAAAGTCTGTTGTCGAAATGGAAGCCTAGAAAAACGAGATTGTCGACGATAGGGAGAATTGTAGAATTTAATGATACGGAGAGAGGTTCTACGCTGAAACGTCGAGGAAGGATCCACATTATTATTGATTTATTAGGATTCAGAGAAATATGATGAGAAGAAGGATGATTGAAAATGGAGGCAAGACAGTTGGAAGCAGAAACACTAAGATCATGAATACGATAAGCAGGTGCGTGAGCATAGATGAGAAAAATTTTATTGTAATCCTGATGATGATAGCAGGAGCTCTCGAAATATAGAATTTTTATCAAATACAGGATATTTTCTGCTTCTTCGTTCCTGTAATAACTATAAAAAATATTTTTTTAACGTAGCAAATGTGTGTCAGTGCACGCTTACATGACCACAAAAAAAACAAAAATGTAAATCATGTGTCGAGGTGTGAACGGAGGAGGTGTTTGAATGTGATAAAAGAAAGAGCCCCGCGGATGTCGAGAGGGAGTTGACTCCAGGCGAGTGAGGCAGCGACGAGGAAGGATCGGAGACCGTAGTTGTTGGAGTAATTGGGAAAGTGTAGTAAGAGGGAATTACGGGAACGCAGCGATAGCGAGGTGGGGCGAATGTCGTTTAAGAAAGGAAGGTTGATGAACGATGGGGAGCCGACAGCGATGAGACGAAAATTTACGAGAAGAAGGCGGAGTTTGATGCGGATGTGGATGGTGGGCCAGGAGAGTTGGGCAAAATATGTGGATGAAGCGACGGAGACGAAAGAGCACTCGAACGGCGGTGTTGATTATTCGTTGTAAGGGTAGGATTATGGATTTTGGAGATTTGCGAAAAGGCTAAGACAGTAATCGATTTTAGGGAAAAGAAACGAGGAAAGAAGATACATACAAGAACGGAAGTCGATAAGGGGCGGATACGGCGGATGTCACGGAGAATTAAGTTAGACGAGCGGACCTTGTCACGGACGAAGGGTTTAAGGGAAAGGTGATCATCGAAATGGAAGCCTAAGAAAGTGAGATTGTGTACTATGGGGATGATCGATGAGGCAAAATATACAATGGGAGGAGATATGTTTTGTTTACGCGGGAGGATCCACATTGTTTTGGACTTGTCGGGGTTTAGAACGAGATGGAGATTGGAGAGACGTTTGTAGATAGAAGAAAGACAGTTGGAGGCAGAAATGCCGATATCGTGTATGCGATGTGAGGGTGCATGAGCATAGATTTGGATGTCGTCGGCGTATTGCATGACGTTAATGGAGTAAGGTTTGATAAACGGAGAGAGATTGCCTTGTCCAGGAAATCGACAGTTTTTACCCTTATGGTGATTCTAAGCAGGTCATTATGACTACTACTCATGGATTTGCAGATGATTACGACGCTGTCGTGAATAACAATATTGACATTACTGCCCAATATAGCAGCAATTTGTCAAATAATCATGCATGTATTTACGACGAGACGGCTACTAGTCGTATAGCGCATGCCGACTCTGACTCTAACATCACTACAATTTCGTCACTTACGGATGATGATGTAGGCGTAGTCTGTAGCTTTACAGACAACGAATTTTCTCAAGATTACAACAACCTTCGATATGTTTATGATTATAATGAACTACTAAGAAGAGACTGCACAATACAGCAACATCCTGGCAATTATATGGACGCTGTCAATGTAATTCTTTCTCACTACAATGGTGAAGATGTTGATGATCTCTATAGCAAAATTTTTCCACGAAAATTGCGGATAAAGAACTTGTTTCGTCTTTCCAGGTGAAACAAAATTATTATGATGATAGTGGAGGTGGAGCTGTTGCTGTTAAGAGTGATAGTGAAGATAGCGAGCGCGACCAAATAAACACATCGCAAATTGATCATTTGAGTTTTAATGTGAAATTAGACGAAAAGGAAAATGAAGAACAATGCTTCATGGCTTCATTACTGGACTCGAAATCGCGAATTTCATCGATGACGATCGCGTATTGTGACGCTTAATCTCAAGGACATTATACGACGGCTTTATCAAGTACTGACAAATCTGACCACTTCGTTGTATCTTCAACGAGGCATTGCGACTACTCTAAGATATTTAATTGTGGCGAATACTGCTAAATGCATGACAGTATCAGTGATTTGAATAGTCAAAATATGGAGGAGGATCTTCATGATTTTAAGAATACTAAGTCTACTTAAGAATACTCAGTCTACATTGTGATGCATTCTAAGTGTAACTAGAAATAGTAACTAGTCTATATTGTGATGCATTCACAAGTAACTAGAAAGGAAGATCCTCAGATAGAGTGAGTGCTCAGAAAAGCAATCAAATGTATTTTTGGTTCACGAGACCTCCCCTACCATGACCGCGTATCGCTCTTAAATATGAAACTCATGTCTCTTAAATGAAGAGTGAAGGATGTTGTTGTCACATGGCAGGCTGTTAATGATTTTACAAATCCAAATCATTTTATGATCCCTTTGCGGACAGAAGCTCATACGCAAAGGCATAAATTCACAATTAATCGGGTTTGCAGGCGGTTGAAAGGTATCAACAACCTGGTAGACAGAGTTATTATTAGTATTACAAGTTATAGCCAAATAGCTGTTTCAACTAATTACATGGGAAAAATATAAAAAAAGAAAAGAAAGTAAATAGCAGTTACATAATATTGTACACATCCGGAATGCCATGATCGTTAAACCACTGACGCAGTTGAACTTTTAATTGAAAGAATCCTTGGTACATGATATTTCTCCTGACAACGTATTCCAGGCGTTTAATGCTAGATGTGAGAACATAGCCAAACTCACTACTTTACCGTGAGGAAACTTAAATAGTTTCAATAGGTGGCCACGACGCGTCTGAGAACAAACTTTAACATAGCGTGTGGGAAACCCATCTACTCCATTAACCATTCGCCATAATGCAATAAGATCTAGATGATATAGCCTCTGGTCCAAAGTGGAATCTTAAGAAATTCAAGCCGCTCACGATATGAATATGATCCATCCATACACATTCGAGAACCTCTACGAAGGATTGACTCTAGTTCATTGAACTTTTCTTTAGTGTACGGAAAAGCTGCTTGTACGCAGTACTCTATATGCGTGCGAACAAGAGCGCAGTTGAGCCGTTTGAAAACATATGGATTAATACGATTAAATGCATTTTTGATGCAGTAGATAGCTCGCAAAGCATTGATATAGGCAAACTCTTAATTTGACCGATATTTCAATGTCTTATGCACCATGACACCCAGATCCCTAAACTTCATAACGACATTAAGAATTGAAGTTCCAAGGCAACAATGACGGTCATTGTAACGCCTTTTTAATTTCATGTGGCCGCATTTGTCAACATTGATCTTCATACCAGTAGCCTCTCCATGGGTATATTTCATTAAGGTCTTCCTGCAGGGAAATGCCAAGCGGATCAATATCATCTACAGACCATAGTTAAAATAACCAAGACTTCAAAATTATCTTGGTTATTAAAATTCTTACATTCCAGATTATTCCTGTCAGTTCCAGATTATTCCTGTCAGTTCCAAATTATTCCTGTCAGTTCCAGATTATTCCTGTCAGTTCCAAATTTTTCCTGTCAGTTCCGATCGCTACACCCGCGGATTGAGCTCAATCTGTCGATAAAAGATCATGCCTAAAAAGCGCAATCTCAGATCCCTGCTTCTGATCAAGAATTTTCCACATCGGAATGCAATGATGGTTATACCAGTTTTGAAGTTGGATGCGATTCCAAAGATTGTGATGTATGAACACTTGTTCATGTAAAAATATCCGACCACTTGGTGTATAAACGTAAACAGTTCACATGCGGTTTTTGTACATCAGTACGACTACTACAGTTATCCTGCTCATCTACTCCTGTATCACACACGACCACTCAGACCAATGCTGTTTTAGATGTTTCCTTCGCATCAACACCGGACTTCAACACTTCCAAATAATTTACATCCTTCATTTAAAATCATCTCCAATTACATCTCTGATCAACCGATTCAACACCCCGCTCCTGTCACACTTGCTCCAACCAATATTAATTCTCTATCAAGCACTCCTGTCATTTCCACTTCTATCTGCTCATCTGCCTCGACTCTTAACAGCTCTATCTGTCCACCACATCCATGAAATCGTTATCCTTCGCGCGATCGCATTATAATCATATCGAACATAATGCTTTCCGAATCTGCTTCTCCTCAATCTCGCCTCGATGATGATGTATCTACTTTCAGGTCTAACCTAGCAACCATTATTCCTGATAATAATCTATCCCTATTCAATAATATCGCTTCTGTATCCTTTATTCATTTAAACAAATCAACTAAATCTAATCATCTCAGTCCTCCACTCTTAAACATCGTTTTCCGACATAGATCAATGCCTCTTTGGTACTCTCCCAACGTTTTAAAGTTCTTACCACTTCATCTACTTGCCGTATCTTTCCTGACCGCTCCCCTTCTGATATTGCCCAGCTTAATTTAGCTCGCATTGAGAAACATCGACGTGAAACAAACGGCGAGTCATCCTTATCTATACGTCAAATCAACGGAAATTTTCACGTTGTACACACAAGGCCAAAAATTCGATGGCGTCCCATCTCTCCCCCTTGTCTTCTTCGCTAGTCGATCTCGCTCCTAAGCATACTTTTCGTCTTAGTCTATTCAACACTCGTTCCATTCTTCATAAAGCTGATATGCTTCTCGATATCTTCGATCAATTATCTATAGATATTCTCTGCGTTACCGAATCCTGGCACTCTGACTCCGACGATCTTGCTATTCGTCGTCTATGTCGCTCTGGTTGTTCTCTAGTTGAATCAGCTCGTCAAATTGCATCTCATACATCTACTGCTTCTAACCATGGCGGTATTGTTGCCATTGCTCGTCACCCAATGTCTTTACGTAAAATCAACGTTAACATCCGTTACATTTCGTTCGAATTACTCATATGCAGATTATCAACTCCTTCAATCTGGAACTTGTGATTGTATACCGTCCAGGTTCAGTTGCCCCATCACGTATCTTCTTTAACGACCTTGCAGATCTTATGTCTCACTGTTCATTGTCTTATACTCCTTTTGTTCTCGGTGACTTTAACATTCGTCTTGATCGCCCGTCTGACTCTGACTCTATCACTTTAACTAATCTTTTTTCTGATTTTAACTATAAATTACTTTCAACAAGCCCAACTCATATTCTCGGCGGTGCTCTCGACATCATTGCTGTTCCTAACTGCTTCAATGACTATACCTCCTTGTCAATTACTGATCCTGGTTTGTCCGATCATTTCCTTGTCACTCTTACTCTTACTCGTCCCCATCCTCCTTCTCCGCCTTTACCATTATCTACACCAAGTCGACCCTGGAAGCTTCTCGATATCCCTATTCTCTGCACAGCCTTACTCAATTCTTCACTCTTTTCACTTCCTCTTAACTATCTCTCTCCCGATGATCTCTGCATTCTGTTTGATTCTGAACTTACGTCGATCCTCAATAACCTTCTGCCTAGTCGACTTCGACGTTCCCAGCGCTTGCGCCATGCTCCCTGGTTCGATTCTGATTGTAGTCTTTCTAAGCGTCGACTTCTTCACTCTTTTCGTATGTATAAACGCTTTCTTAAACGTTCTCCCAACTCACTCCCTCCAAATCTCCGTGATTCCTACTTTTCTCTACGCCGTTCACATCTCATTCTTATACGTACTAAACGTACTCTCTTTTGGCGAAATCAACTCGAGTCATCTTCCAACTCTAAATCTCATTGGAAAATCTTAAACTCAATTCTTTCACGATCATCTACTTCTTGTAATATAATTCCTGATGAATTGTCTTATCTACAAACTAAGCTATCTAATTTACTTTCCCTACTACCCATAGCCCCTTTGTACCCACACTTCTCTTAAAATAATTCCATCCCAGAGCTATTCAACCTTCTTCCCGTTTCATCTGATGAAGTTGCCTTGGTTCTGCTGTCATTACCTAATAAAACTTTTCCCTCTGATCCAAGTCCCACTCACTTGCTTAAAAATATCTGCTCCTATATCTTACCCTTCCTAACCACATTGTTAAACTCGTCCATCCGTATCCGTACATTTCCTTCCATCTGGAAATGCGCCACTGTTCGTCCTTTCATCAAAAAGCAATCTCTCGACTCCTCATTATCATCTCGTACCGTCCTATTTCAGTTCTCCAAACCCTCTCTAAACTCCTTGAGCGTCTCATTCTTAAGCAAGTTAATACATATCTCTTTTCCTCCAACTTATTTCCTCCCTTCCAAGCCGCTTTTCGCTCTAATTACTCTACCGAAATTGCCTGTCTTAAAGTTTATAACGACTTACTCATATCACGCGATCATAAATTATGTAGTGTCATAGTTTCTGTTGATCTATCATCTGCTTTTGACGTCGTCGATTACTAGATTATTCTTTATCGTATTCGTCATGATTATGGCTTCTATTTACCTAGTGTAGTTTGGTTTTATTAATATCTATTAAACCGTACTTGTCGCGTTTGTTCTCACTCTTCTCTTTCCCATCCTTCTTCCATCCCGTCCGGGGTTCTACAAAGCTCCGTATTAGGTCATTTGCTTATCTCTCTTCTTCTCGGTGATTTGTCTTCTTTTTATCATACATTTAACTTCCAAGTTTGCAATATGCTGATGACATTCTCATCTATGCTCATGCACCTGCTTTTCGTATTCATGATCTTAGTGTTTCTGCTTCCAACTGTCTTGCCTCAATTTTCAATCATATTTATTCTCTTCGTCTTACTCTGAATCCTAATAAATCCAAAATAATGTAGATTCTTCCTCGATGCCCCCTTCTCAGAACCTCCCTCCGTATCATTAAATTTACAATTCTTTCTATCGTTGATAATCTCGTTTTCCTAGGCTTCCATATTGACAACCGACTTTCACTTAAACATTTCGTTAGAGATAAAGTACGCTCAGCTACCTTGATACTTCGCAACCTCCGTCACGTTCGTAGATTGATCAATTTCTCTTCTTGTATGACGCTCATATCTTCTCTCCTTTTTTCTAGACTCGATTATTGTCTTAGTCTATTTTCCAACTCACCTAAATCCACTCTTCTTCCCCAACAACGCATCTTCAAATTCTCCTCCGTCTTCGTCGTTTTGATAATTTCGTCTTGCTATATTTCTGAACCTTCCTTTTCTTGATAATTCTCGTCCTGTTTAATGTTTCTTGCGTTCCTGTAATTCCCTTCTAAAAAAACAGCAAAAGTCAGAGATAAATTTGTTATTTAAATGTGATCGGATTTAGCGTTTAAAACACGGCATTGACGTAGATTAGCGTATATGAATGAGAAGATGAGTCCACAAGAGAGGAGCAGTCACAACGAAGGAGCGGAAGCCAAAAGAGGTAGAGTAGTTTGGGACATGTAAAAGAAGGGAATTACGGGAACGCAGAGCACAGTACACAGTACGAGAATTGTCGAGAAAAGGAAGGTTGAGAAATGAAGGGGTATGATAAATTTTATGACGAAAAGCAATGATAAGAAGAATTTGAACACGACAATAAATGGGAGTCAACAAAGATATGAGAGTCATACAAGAAGGGAAATCGATCAATCTACGAACTTGACGGAGATTGCGGAGTATCAAGGTAGATGAGCGTACTTTATCTCTAACGAAAGGTTTAAGTGAAAGTCAGTTGTCGAAATGAAAGCCTAATAAAACTAGATTGTCAACGATAGGAAGAATTGTGGAATTTAATGATACGGATGCCGTGCTTCAAACGACAAATCCTATCCTATTGTGGTATCACATTTAATTGCCTTATCATTTATATTTAACTTTACCTACTATTTGTAGATTCGTGAATAAAAGCCATTTATTCTCTCTGGTTATCACAATTTTATTCACGAATTGTCTTGATGGATACTCTGTTCAAGCCGGATACACTCAAACTAACGACAGACTGTACTGAAGCAGAACGCGAATGGCGTCACTGGCGATATCGCTTCGAAACATTTATTAAACGCATCAAAATGGATTCACAAGATGACAAACTTGATCTCCTGGAAATCTCAATTTCTGCTCAATTATTCGACAAGATTGACGAGTGCCTGGATTATGATTCAGCAATGGATGTCCTCGACAAAGCATTCATAAAATCTACAAATTCGGTTTACAAACGACACCTACTGTGTTCTGCACGACAAACTCTCGATGAATCGATATCTAACTATGTGGATCGTCTTGAAACACTTGCGCGACAATGCACCTTCAAAGATGTGAAAGCTAAGGAGCTGCGCGATATTCTTATTTGCGATTCATTTATTACGGGTTTACAATCGAACGAAATTCGTCAACGCATACTCGAGACTAATGACATCGACAAAGAGAAAGCTTATCAAGTCGCTCGAACGATTGAAGCAGCTCAAACTCAATCAAACGAATATCGACACACATCCGAATTCACAGTAAATGCCTTAAGGGAAACCAAAGGTTCAAAAGGAAATACTGATATTTCTGAAAGTGAAGAATCTATTGCCGTAGCTCAAAAGATCAACAAGAAAAGGTGCTACTTTTGTGGTGGAGTTATGCATACACGAAATCGTTGTCCAGCCCGGGATGCTGAATGTTCATTCTGCTTAAAACGTGGACACTACGAAAAAGTTTGTCGAACTAAGTTGCTTCGATCTCGACGAAAATACAATCGTAGTACTCGACCATACGCGTCCGACTGTGAATCACTTAATATCATATCCTGTCAAAATGCAAATGGTGATGCATCTAAACTTGACGACATGACGGTACAAGTTCGCGTTGGAACACAACAGCTGGATGCTCTTATCGATACAGGGAGCTCTTCCAACTTTGTCGATTCATCAGTTATTTGAAAACTAGGTATTCCTACAGAATCTTGTTGTGTTAGGATTTCCATGGCTAATTCATCATTTACATCCGTATGCAATGAACGATGCGTATTACCGATATCTTACTGTGACCGAAACTATACTGACATTCAATGCTTCGTCATGCCTCATCTTTGTCGTGATCTCATACTTGGTCATTCATTCCTGCGCTTGCATTCAAGTGTTTCCATTCGACTTCGAGGAAATGCTAAGCAAGAAACATTAACCATTGGGCAACTATCGAGCATGGAAATCGATATACCGTCGTTATTTTCAGACGATTTTAAAAACTGGAAACCTGCAGCAATTCCGTCCCGGCGCCGTAATATCGAAGATCGCCGCTTTATTGCTTCGGAAGTAAAACGGATGTTGTCCGAAGGCATCATCGAGCGCAGTCGCTCACCGTGGCGTGCGCAAGTTCTTATTGTAAACAGAGAAGGACGTCGTCGTCTAGTAGTAGATTACTCGCAGACCGTAAATAGATTCACGGCCCTCGACGCTTATCCCATGCCCCGAATTGACGACCTGATCGACACCATATCGTCCAATAACGTGTTTAGCACCCTCGATTTAAAAAGTGCTTACCATCAAGTTCCTTTGCGAGCAAACGAAAAATTCTTGACCGCATTCGAGGCAGATGGTCAACTCTATCAATTTCAGCGTATGCCTTTTGGACTCACGAATGCTGTAGCCACCTTCCAGCGAATAATCAACGAGATCATAGAGAAAGAAAACTTAACCGGCACCTATTCATACCTCGACGATATCATTGTGTGCGGCAAAACACAGCAAGAACATGATACAAATCTGGCCAAGTTTCGTGAAGTTGCTTCTAGGTACCGAATAACACTAAATGAATCGAAATATATGATTAATAAAACGATGATCAATATTCTGGGATATCAAGTTGGTAGTGGTATTAAACGGCCTGATCCTAATCGTGTCTAACCTTTGCGAGAACTGCAGGTACCTCAAAATAAACGTCAACTGCGAAGAATTGTCGGCCTTTTCTCACATTATTCCAAATGGATTCAAAATGTTTCGTCGCAGATTCGTCCGTTAGCTGAAACCACGATATTTCCTATTACACCTGCAGCAAAGCGCTCATTTGAGATAATTCGTGATTGTATTATTTCAGCTACTCTAACACCCATTGATTTCAATAAGACATTTACAGTAGAGACTGACGCATCCCTTTATGCTATCGGTGCTGTATTAACGCAGGATAACAAACCCGTCGCATTTTATTCGCATACACTTAGTAAGAGTGTCGTTGGACATTCCGCCATTGAGAAAGAGGCCCTTGCCATCGTTGAAGCATTGCGATATAGGAGGCACTATTTGTCTGGACAAACTTTCAATGTTCTAACGGATCAAAGGTCAGTTTCATTCATATTTAACAGGAATCATAAGAGTAAAATTAAAAATGAAAAAGTGCAAAGATGGCGTCTCGATCTATCTGAGTTCAAAAATTGTATACTTTACCGGCCTGGAAAGTTGAATTATGCGGCCGACTCAATGTCTAGGGATATTTGTGCTTCAAGTTGCGGTTACTTTAACAAACAGAAAGATCTCAAGCTTCTTTGTGAACTTCACGCTACGCTTTGCCACCCAGGAGTCAATCGTTTGTATCACTTCGTTCAATCGAATCAACTTCCATATAGCACTGAAGACGTTCGTTATGTTGTATCTCATTGCGTTACCTGTTCGTTGTTGAAACCAAACTTCTTCAAGCCTCCAAAAACTGCCCTCATTAGAACGACACGACCTTTCGAAAGAATTTCACTTGACTTCAAAGGTCCTTTGCCCAGTTCATCAGGCAAGAAATATTAGCTTACAGCTGTCGATGAATGTTCTCGTTATCCCTTTGGATTTGCATGCCGTGATATGTCCGCTCAAACAGTGATAAATTGCCTGCGTGGTATAGTGACAATATTTGGTCCACCTGAATTTGTACATTCCGATCGCGGGTCATCCTTCATGTCGAAAGAATTCTCTGATTATCTGGAGAGTATTGGCATGGTAGCAAGTCACTCTTCTCCGTACAATCCGTTAGGCAACGGACAGATCGAACGCTATAATGGTATATTATGGAGCGCTGTACTTTTGCGGCTTAGAGACTACAATCGTCCGGTTGCTGCTTGGGAAACGGTCCTCGCTGAAAGCCTTCAATCTATTCGAGGACTATTATGCACCTCAACTGGCTCGACACCTCATGATCGAATCTTCAACTTCTCTAGACGCCCATTAATTAAATTCAATTTACCAGAATGGCTCCGTCGTCCCGGATCTGTATTCGTGCGAAACTTCTACAAACACGACAAATACGACGATAAATTGCTTAAAGCTAAACTGATAAACGCAAATCCAAACACGGCTCATATCGAACTTCCATCTGGGAAACAAGCAAATATTTCAACTCGACACCTATCTCGTTATCCTTCGGAAACCTCCATTTACAAGGATCCAGAGAGTTCGGATATTCGTAGTTCGGGATTGTCAAGGGACGGGGATGACGACTGTCAAGATAGCTTCGATAGGAACCAGCCAGACTATGAAGATGATAACAATAACGGAAAGCAATATGATGCCACTGACAATATCGATATGAACTTGAGTTCAAAGAGGACATCAATTCCTGAGGCAAACCATCATCCCGTGACAACTAGAGAATTCTACCGACGAAGTACAAGAAGTCGAAGAAGTCCTGCATACTTCCAAAACTATCACATGGGATGAATGTGGTATCACATTTAATTACTTTATCATTTATATTTAACTTTACCTACTATTTGTAGATTCGTGAATAAAAGCCATTTATTCTCTCTGGTTATCACACCTATTAAAACAATTTATCTGCTTGACTTTTTCATTTTTGTTTGTGGACTTGTAAGCGTGCAGCTTGTACGCATTTGCCACATTAAATAAATTTGTATTATTATAGTTTGAGGTTGTCAGCAAAAGCAAGACAGGGACTCTGAATCTGCAGCAACAAATCGTTAAAAAAATACACTAAACAGCAGAGGTCCTAGTACGGTACCCTGCGGAACACCACAGTAAACGTGTCTGGGAGTGGAAAGATGGGTGCCAACTCTCACTCTAAAGAATCGATTACGTAGGAAATCTTGAACCCACTTACACAACATTACAGGAATGCCGTAGTTAAACAGTAATGCTAAGAAGCTCTCATGCGGCACCCAGTTACTAAGGAATTGAATAACCTACCTATGGAAATAGTACGGACCACGAGCTCCTAGGTGGTCTAAGAATAATAATAATAAGTGTCACTGAAACATGACTGCATCGTGATATCTCCGATGGTTCGATTGCTATTATGGGATATAATTTGGTGAGAGCTGATAGAGATTCTCGGAAGAGTGGAGGTGTGACGCTATATATTACGACGTCCTTAAATATTATTTTCACTCGTAATTTTACAAATGATCTGGGCACGTGTGAGTTTCTCTCAGTCATTGTTTCACACTTAGGAGATCCCTAAGGTATTGCCGTGTGCTACAGGTCGCCGCAATCATCCGTATTAAATCATGAATTCTCTGAACGAATTAGTCACTGTTCTGAGCTTGAAGAATATCTATTAGTTGGCGATTTTAATATACCCTCAGCTGGTCACATCAAGAATTATGTTTTGGATAGTGGTTCTTCCAAGTCAGATGTGGATTTGAGGAATTTTCTTACAAATGATCTTATGTTAGAACAACACGTGCAGTCGCTCACTCGAATCGCGCAAACTTAGAAATCTTGTCTGGATTTGGTATTTTCCAAATTAATTACAAGTGTGTGTAATATGAGCTATCAGAATCCCATTGGATTGAGTGATCATTGCATGATCTTATGCAATTATTTTCCTAGGTATATGATCCCAAAAGAGGAAAATCTGATAGTGTCGAAAAGATCTTGGCAACAAATTGATGAAGACTCATTACTAGAGGCGGCACTAGGAACATCATTTAACTGTGCTAGTGAAGACCTTGAGGTAAGGTGGCATGTTATTGAATCATGTCTAGTAGCTCTGGCAGATAAGTTTGCACCATTCCGTAGAGTACCAAAACTAAAGCTAAATACCGTCCTTGGTTTGACACTGAATTGCGATATGCTCTCAAACATATGAATCGACTATTTGAACTTAGCCGTCATCAGAATAATTTTAAAAAGCGGTATACAATGTTCCGAAATTTCGTCAATCGCCTTAAGATTACAAAAAGGCAAAGTTTTGAAGATCAATTAGCTTTACAAATTGATACAGAACCAAAAAAATTGGGCTTATGTGAAAGGATCCAGAGCTCTGCTACCAGCTATTTCATCTTTAAGAGACGGTAATACTCGTACGACATCGCCAGACAGCATCACAGAAGTGTTTGCATCCGCTTTTGAGCTAACATCAGATGCTTTCTCTAGCATATGTGGAGATGCATCATCACATCAGGTAGAAATTGATTCTCATGTTTAACGATAACAGCACATGAGGTTTTTGTTGAATTGGCTAGGTTATCTAGATCATCATCAGCAGGCCCAGATGATTAAATCAGCTAACTGAGTCTACGTATTGTTATATAATTATAAAATAAACAAAACATAATAATGCTAAATCAAAATTTAATAATTAAATAATAAAATTAATAATTGTTTTTAGATTTTCTATAATTTAAATCAAGTTAAAAAAATAATAAAAAATAAAATTTAAAATAAAAGTTATTTTTATGAATTGACTAATAAATAACAGACGTGTATCAGAATAAGAATTAGAGGTCATCAGGAGGTAACTGCTATGCTATCAGGTTTCGGCCCCTAACTCCTCTACCCAACATAGCAGCGGGGCCAAATACATGCTAATGATGTATTTCCTCTGAAATAACTATCTAGTATCTTATTCTAATGCAAAGTATATTATTTATTATCCATCCATAAAAATTTGCCACTTAAGAGTTTAAATTTATTCTTTATATTATTGTGTTGATTTATATATTTTACTATTTTCTGCTTGATGTTATTTTTATAGTAACCTAGTTTAAAATATGTATCTATTAAATTATTTAAATGATTTTGAATAAAGCCAATATCATTACATATTGTTGCAATTCTTAAAATTTCATTATTTAATGTATTATATTTTATATTATATGGTATGCATGAATGCTCATGCAAAAATATGTTTCTTGTAAATTTAAATATGTCATCTTTACGATATAAATTAATAGTAGTTTTAGTTAATGTTAATTTAATGTTCATATCTAGATATACACCTTCTTTATCATTAATATTGGTTTTGTTAAGAATAAGGCTTTCTGGATAAATTTGTTCACTAATTGAATAAAAATTATTAGAATTAAATACACATATATCATCAATGTATCGAAACATATATTTCATATATTTATATTGTTTAGATTTAGTTTTTACACAGTTATGAACAAATTCATATTCTATAAAGCTTAAAAACAAGTCAGCTATAATTGGGCTACTATTACCACCCATTGGAACACCTTTTACTTGTCTAAATATAGATGTCCCTACTTTTAAATAATTTTGATTTATCAAAATATTTAAGGATTCTATTAATTCAATTTTATCCATATATTTATATTTATTTGATGGTTTAATTTTTGTTAGATAGGCGTTATAATTATTATAACATATATATGTATATCTTTTTCCGAATATAAGGTTAATTAATTTTACTAACGCTTCTTTAATATCTACTAAATCTAGATTTGTATAAAGCGTACTAAAATCGTATGTATTTATATTTTGAAAATTTATTCCTTTTGTCTGTTCTAAAAATTCTTTTGTAGAATTAATACTGAAATAGTGTTTTATACCAGTATTAATTTCGATTACCTTGCAATATTTTTTAAAATGTGCTTTAATTACTTTAAGTATTTTATTCATATAGACAGAAAGTGGTTTTAATGTACATTTAAACGCACTACATATGAACCTAGGTTTTATTGGATTTTTATGTAATTTTGGATTCCAATATAATATAGGTATAGTTTTATTATCTAATTCAACCTTTATACCCTTTTTATCCATTATAGAACAGTGACTTGTAATAATTGTTTCTAACTCAACTCACTACGTTCATATGTTGGATTTACATTTAAATCATTAGAATTAACCTCTTTCATTAGTATATCATAATAAAGCTTTTTGCATATGAAGACAAAGTTATTACTAGCTTTATCAATAGTTGTTATTATATAGTTATCCTTTAATTTAGTAAGTTCTTTATACATATCTTTATTAATTTTATCTTTCCTTTTATAATTGTTTGTTATTTTCATTTTATTTTTAATTTTATCAAATATATAATCTTTCCAAATTTTTATCTTAGATATATTCGAGCTTTCACTATTAATCAGCTTACTAAAGTAATCATTTAAGTTATTATATAACGAACTGTAAATTTTATTTTTGTCGTTGTTGTTATTTAATCTATATTTATACCCTTTTGATAGCAGCTTTCTTAATTCACAATTTTCAATTAATTCTAGATTATGGGTACATATATGTTCATTTATTTTATCAAAACTAAGACTTTTACAATTGCATTCTGTTTCCATTATGTTTCTAATATTATCGTTACATATTTATTTTAATTCTTTATTATAATTTCAAATTTTTCGTCCTAATGGTGGTAGGAGTTTACCTTATTTTCGGAATATATTTACTTAAATCTGACCCTATTATTTCTTTACTTTTAGAATTATTTAAAAGTCCGGCTATATTTATGTTATCTATACATTTATTAATGAAGTTTATGGTTAATGTATATTTTCTATTGTTATTATTTACATTTATTGTACGATTATAGTATTTTGTATTACAATAACTGTCTATTATACAACTTAGCCTATCATAGTCGTTAATTAATTTTTGATTTATTGAATATATGATATCTTTAGAAAAACTTCTTATATTTACATAAAGATCTTTTAGCTTATTATCACTTAAAAGTTGTTTTAATATTTCTAATTGTTCATTTATATACATATCTTTTTTAATATTTTTAACTCTAAAATTTTTAACTCTAATAGTTGAATATTCACCCCAACTTCTTAAGTTACTTGTTCCTGTTCTGACTGAGCCTCCTCAATAATGCACAGCATAGATTTCGCCCTCGGCGTTCATGTCTTACAAACTTATTACATGCTCGTGAAGATTGGGTTGGACATGTTGCTAACGGGTACTGTATCGACTAATATTTCTTGATTTTAGTCGGGCTTTTGATAGGGTGCCCCACAAAATGCAAATTTCCACCCTCGAGTCTTATAATAGCTCCATTATAAGCTGAATTCAAGATTTTCTTAAAGATATATCCTTTGATGTTCGTGTAAGTCAATGTATATCTTCTTATCGTCCTATCATCACAGGAGCACCACAGGGATCAGACTTAGCCCCTTGATGTTTAACATATAAATCAGCTACTAGATTTAATTGAGGATTGTAGTGTTTTAGCTTTTGCCGATGATGTAAAGGTATGGAAATTGATTAAAACCGACAAGGAACGAAATGACTTTCAAAATATCTTAAACATTGTTTATCGATGATCCTAAAACACTGGAATTGTATTGAATATTAAAAAGTGTGCATATATGAGATTAGGTCATAGCAATGTGAGTCAAGAATATTTTATTGGCAACGAGTCTGTTGTTACCACGCAGTCCATTCGGGATCTTGATATAATTGTTTAAAACAATACGAAAGCACGTGCTAACACTGATAGGATTTGTAACGTAACAAGAATAATGACCTATATTGTCAAAAATTGCTTCACAGATTTATCTCCCGTTTGTGTTGTGCGTTTATATAATGCTCTTATAAGACCGATATTAGAATATGTGTCGTCAGCGGTTTTTTCGTGTACGCGTAAAGAACTTGATCAATTAGAGCGCATACTTCGACGGTTTACGAAATTATGTCCTCAGGTACGATATCTTCCTTATGAGGCACGAATAAAAAGTTTGAATATGTCGACAGTGCGTGGAAAGTTCCTTCTTTTCGACCTTCTAGCTATGTATCGACTAATTAACGAAGATGAAAATTTCGTAGCAAATAGAGTTGAACTCAATTAACGGGATGGACGTAGAGGGCACTCGAAAGTACTGGTAGTACATGAGCACGGAAAATACCCTCGTCATTTCCGACTGTCCCATCGAGCGGTGAATGTTTGGAATCGTCTTCCAGTTGATGTCGTTGCGGTGCATACAATCAATGAATTTAAATCCAATATAAAGAACTGAATTCGAAATGAGAACGAGTGGTGGTTGCTGCAGTACCCATGGTTCTGATATATATACTGAATGATTTTTTTTGATTTTTTTCTTGTATTAATTTGTTTTTTTTTGAGCGGTTAAAACAGCCTTATGGCTATGACCTGTAGTAATAATAATTAACAACAATGCCATAATCTCTGGTGATATAGTAATATCCTTCATTACAAGTTTACCATCTATCTTAAGCTAGCAAAAATAATAAAATTTGCATACAAAGACAATTATAAATATTCAAGTTCATACAAATGTTTTAGTGCACTAGATATAAATTGTAATGAATAAAAATAAACTCCATAAGCTTTTAAAGCTGAAAAACTACAACGATGATATTATCTTATCGTCTATTATTTATTCTAAATTATTGATAATGCCTGAAATTACAAATAGAAATAACTCTGATTCTATGAGTCTTGATGTTTGCAGTGAACCAAATCTTAAAATATCAGACATGTATAAATTTTTTTCTCCTACTACAATGGCAAATACTTCTACTGTAATGACAAATACTCATTCTACAATTACAAATATTGCAGGAACACGGGAAAACTTAGAGGTAACCCAAATTCGAGTTGTATAAGATATTCTGAAGTTTGTCGAACTAAAAATTTCGGAACAAATGAAATCGATTCATGCTATTATTAAACACGTGACCTACGCCTTTTTTAACATCCAACGGCTGATTATGTACCGACAATCACTTCAAGCAAACGCTTCTCATCGAGCGGCACACCACCAAAGTTAAAAAAGAAAGGAGCAGCACGGACGATTGTGAAAAATGATGATAATTCACACTCCAGTCTCGCTGTTAGAGCCGGAGGCCGGAAGGGCAACCTTCGCCCTTTTGGCTTAACTAGGAGGTTCGCTGTCCCTTCTAGTGACACCCTTACATGGGAAGTAAATACGAACCGTTTTCACTGGACATCATTCATTGGAATTCGGGAGTTGCTTCTGCACTTAGTATTTTATCTGGTCGAGATGCAGATGTTATAGTCCTTCAGGAAATTGGATCTATCCAGTCTCCCCAGGACATTACTCGATTTATTCCAAATCACATAACCTCCTACTTTACTCCGTACATAACCCCACATCACTCCTGCTCTTCTCAAGGTTTTTAACCTTAGTTAAATCCCATTAAAGATCATCCTCCTTTTAAATTATTCTTGTCCAGCACTATCATGTTTAGCGATAGCACTCTAGAAGTACGGTAAACGCATTAGTATATATAATATCTATATTCGGCCAGGGGAGATTCACAAGTAGCGTGACCTCCTGGACCGTATATTGGGTAGCGGCTATGACATGTTACTTGGTGACTTCAACGACAAAACTGGTCGTTGGATTAATGCAGCACTTCGCAGATCTAGGATCGTTTATTTTATACGAACTTATTGTGCGCGAACTTATTGGTTTACGAACTTATTGTGAGCCAGCTATTTGAGCTAATGCTCGTATGTTGTTAAATGTATAATAATACATAAACTGTTTCCCCCAACTTTCTTACACAAAAATAAATTCACTTCTTGACATAATATTGCTACACGAGAGGTGGCTGCTAAAGCCTACCTGTATTGAGCAGTCGCGTCAACAACTGTGCACCTCGCATGATTTACTTCGCTGGCGGTTACATGAAGATACGCTGCTGAGAAAGAGGTTTCACTTTGATCCAATCAGAGTAGCCTTCTTCCAGGCTGCGATCCGACTCTACCCGTTAGTAGGAAATGCGAATATCTGTTCAAGCTACCGCGATACTTTCGACCACCTATAAAGGTCCTTTATTTAATCCCACTTCAACAGAACTCAAAGTCCTAGCTAAAATGCTAAACCTTCCCAATCTCTCTGTTTCCATTAGACAGTTCCACTCGAAAGAATACTGAAGCTCTAGATATAGGCTCCAGCTGAGTAGAGATAAGGCAAGTATTACTCGTCTTTATTCATCTGTCTTTATTCTGGAAGATATTCAACAATGAGAAGTTTGTTCGTTGGAAGGAGAATGCATCTGGTTGGATTGGCAGCATAAGCCTTGCCAAAGTTCTGGAGGAGTCAGTAACCTCACATAATTGTGGAGTCACTCAATATCCCCTATCAATCCCGACTTGGGGTGACTTCATGAGCAGATCATCAGCTCGCTGTGGCTATTTTCCTAGATTTTTCCGCTGCATTTGACCGCATTTCCGTTTTCTTTGTTATCTCTTCTCTTAGGTAACTCGGGTTTACTGCGATTATTGTTTCCAAAAAATTCTTTTATGAATACGACCATGATGCTCGTCAGTTCCACCTTATTACAGGTGTGCTTCAATTGTCCTCAATTTCTCTTATCTTATATCTTGCTGCTTCCATCGTCATCTTTAAGACATTTAAACGCGATCAACATCTAGTGGTATACGCTGATGATACCACATCCCTATTGTTTGGACGAAGGTGCATAGTTGTAGTTTCAGACATCAGCCGCTTATTTTTAAGATTAAAAAATTAGTTATCCACGGTCAATCTTATTTTCAACTCCTCCAAATTGTAGGTGGTTGTATTTAATGGTGTCCCTGTCACAAAGAAAAAACTAAAGAGACTAGCAATCTCAGCTCTCTTCCATTTTGAACAATCAACCACTTCCCTCCTTTACACATCGAGTAAAATATCTGGGGTGTACCGTTACGATTAAATGGTCGACCGGACCAGACTTAATTATATTCAAAAGTGTACCGAAGAAAGCTAGATGGGCCCTGAAACGGGACCAGCATATGCCATTAAGTGAGAAAGCTCAGGTACGCATCTGGGGTACCTGGGCAATCACGGGATTAGCCTTCTTTTCTAGAGGTCGTCCCCAGAGCGAATACCAAGGTTTCTTAAGCTTCCTCGTGGTGTAGGCTGGAGGGATATGATCCCCCTTGCAATCATTATAAGACAACATTTAGACAACATTATAGATATTTTATAAAAAATCATCTTCATCTTATGTTTGTTCCCATATTTATGCATAGTGCTTGTATTTAAAAAAATCCTTTATTTATTTAGATGTAGTTGCAAATATGTGTGGAGCATTCTTTACGTCCATTGGTGTAGATTTCAAAAATTTAGCAAACAATATGGCAAAATTCGCAGTACGTCTGTCTACATGCAAAATTCTATTGGACGAAATAGACGCATACACGATGTGTTGTCTTATATCACTCGATAAAAATCCAAGAGTGATATTAATCGCCGTTGGAGAAGTATCTCGCCGATTATAGAGAAAGTTATTTTGAACCATGTACAAAAAAGTTTACAGAATGCGCCGGTATCGAACAACCCTGTACTGGATAGCGAAAACTAGCGTCGTCACTAATATAGAACTAGCGTCGTCACTAATTCAGTTCGAGATATATATAATCTTAATTATATACATGCATACTGACAACATATGCAAATAATGCCCTTAATATGATAAACCGCAATCTTGCCTTAAAAATATGAATTTAATGTCTTGCACTTTCGACAGTTCTCAAAATACATAATACATCATATAAATTGTGTCGAGGAGGATATCATAATGTCAAAAGAAGGGTTCACATAGATATATTCTCTAGCAATGACAGCAGCATCACTCCCTATGATTGACGAATTAAAGTTGATTTTACAATCGGTTTAACATAGATGGTATGTGGATGATTCCTGCATGATTGGAATGCCATGTGATTTAAAGGTGTGGAACATAATTTAGGAAATTGGTCAAAAATTTGGATATATGGTGAAGTCAAAAAAGTGCAAATTTGTAGTACGCAAAGAAAATGAAACATCAGCTACGAAAATCCTAAGAAAAAGCCGGAATGGATACCACATCTGAAGGAGTTAATTTGCCAGGTATACCTATAGATTCGAAAGAATATTGTCAGAAGATTATTGAGAAAATAACCTTCTGTCACGAATGTTATTTCTAACATGAAACGAATAGGTCTTGCTATTAGCAAGACCATGAAACGAATAAGTCTTGCTAAAATCCAGATAGGTCTTGCAATATCCTATTTAGTGGTATCCCTGAATCAAAGGCCAGCAACTCACAAATACGTATGAATGACGATGTGTCCAGCCTCCGTACTGTGTTCTGTCAGTTATTCTTAGAAGGTGATGAGAAGCTAGTTTCTACTCTTAAGGTTACAAAGTTGTTTCGACTTGGAAAAAAGGTGGCAGAGAAACCAAGATTGTTGAAAGTTGTATTATCTTCCGCAAAACATGCAGACATTTTGCTCAAACGTGGTTTTCGACTTAAAGATTATCCACATCGTATTCTTAAAGATTTGAGTCTCGAAGATCGTTTAAAGTTGAAAGAAACAAAAACAGAATTACGAAACCGGCTATCTGAAGGTGAAACGAACTTATGCATACGAAATTTTCAGGTTGTCAGGTGGCGCCCAGTAGTTCGTTGGAATCCCATAACGATCAACAGCGTCACTTAGCAGTATCCAGTTTGAATCTTGCTAGTTCGTCTGGAAAAGGTAGTTTCAACAGTCATTCATCGCAACTCTTGGGTAGCGTTAGTTTCAATTCTGATCTGGGACACTTAGTTTCATTCAACAAATTATTCACCGTTCATAGTAATCCCTTACCACAACCTACACGCTATTTATCGATTGGGTATTCTAATCTTCGTAGTTTGCCTGCTCAAATAGTGGAGTTGAAGTATCATTCGTATGACATTTTCTGCGTTGCTTAAATCCTGGTTGCATCAATATATTGTCGATACCACTGTGAACATTCCTGGATTTCGCCTTCTACGAAGCGACAGAATATCAGGTAGGCGAGGTGGCGGGGTCGCCGCGTATGTCAGAGAACATTTCCTCGTATCTGAGGTGTTGAATATTTGTGACCCTTGTGGGTCGTTTGAGACTCTATGCTTCTGTATTGATCACTCAGCGACCAGTATGAATTTTTGCGTCGTGTATCGATCTCCGTCAGTAATTGCAGACACTGATCAACTAAAACTTATTTTACAATCGGTATGTTCCTCCCCTCACTTTATTCTTTTAGGCGATTTTAATCTTCCACAATCTAGATGGTCAGACTATGTCTTTTCTGATGGTAGTTCCACGGAAAGGGAAATATCTGAGTTCCTAGCTGAGGAACTCATGCTGATTCAGCACGTACAAGAACCAACTTGCTTAACTTCAAGATCGGATTCGGTACTTGATCTGGTGTTTTCCAGATATGTAGGAGACATAATCAAAGTTGATCATCTCCCTCCTTTAGGAAGTAGTGACCACTGCTTGCTCTCCTTGACGGCTGTCCCTTATTCCAGATTCTGTCCACCTTGCTCAAAAACTTCCAAACGTCATTGATCAAAGGTGAGAAGATAAGATGTTTTGAGAGTTTACAACCAATTCCCGTGTACTTTCATGAACACGGACAAGCTATCATTGAATATGATCACTGATTACCTACATAAATTATCTGATATTCTTGCCCCTATGCGCAAATCCTCTTATGCTGATAAGTCACCTGCATGGATAGATTTTAACGTCAGACAACTAATAAGTTCAAGAAATTGTTTATGGAAGCTTCAGCGTTCTGACTCTAGTTTATCTGCCAGATATAAATATGTTTGAAATATTTGTACTAGAGTGAAAGCAACAAAACGATGTGCATTCGAATCGTCTATCGCTAATAATGTAACACGAAATCCAAAACTATTCTGGGCTTATGTTCGTCGCAACAGAACCCTTAACACAGAAATCAAGTATGTCCTTAATGCGGATGGATGTATGATAACTTCTCAGAGTGGTATTGTGGAATGCCTTGCTACGTCTTTTTCGCTACCGACAAATAATTCACATAGAGCTTCTATCACTTCGCATGGTGTAGCATTAGGGCAATCTTCGCGTTTTCTTCCAGTAACGATTAGTGAGATTGTAAGTCAGTTTGATCAGCTTGACCCATTTAGCTCTACTGGCCTTATGACATTTCTCCGTTTCTCTTGAAGAATTTATCTAGATATTTGGCTCCTTCCCTTCTTGCTATTTTTGAGAACAGTTTGACCACTGGATGTGTTCCTGAAGTCTGGAAAACTGCCATCGTAGTTCCGATCCCAAAGAAAATCATTGCAACGGCTTGTACTGACTATAGACCAATCAGCCTGACTAGTTCTCTATGCAAAGTGCTTGAAAAGTTGATCGCCACCCGGATCAGGCATCACTTGAGGGAACTCGGAATAATGTCGTCTTCTCAACACGGTTTCCTCCCTGGTCGTTCCTGCTTAACAAACTTATTGACTTCACGCGAAATGTGGGTTGAGGCGGTCAGTCGCGGCCAATTAATCAATGTGGTATTCATTGACTTTTCAAGAGCATTCGATCGGGTGCCGCATTAGAGCTTGGTAGCATTACTATTTAACTACGGCATTCCTGTAATGTTGTGTAAGTGGGTTCAAGATTTCCTACGTAATCGATTCTTTAGAGTGAGAGTTGGCACCCATCTTTCCACTCCCAGACGCGTTTACTGTGGTGTTCCGCAGGGTACCGTACTAGGACCTCTGCTGTTTATTGTGTTCCTTAACGATTTGTTGCTGCGGATTCAGAGTCCCTGTCTTGCTTTTGCTGACGACCTCAAACTATGGTCAGTAGATGATATTGATCCGCTTGGCATTTCCTTGCAGGAAGACCTTTATGAAATATACTAATGGAGTGAGGCTACTGGTATGCAGATCAATGTTGACAAACGCGGCCACATGAAATTAGGAAGGCGTTGCGATGACCGTCGTTTTCGCCTAGGAACTTCAATTCTTAATGTCGTCATGGAGTATAGGGATCTGGGTGTCATGGTGCATAGGACATTGAAATCCCGATCAAATACAGAGTTTGCTTATAGCAAGGCTTTGCGAGCTATGTACTGGGTCAAAAATGCATTTAATCGTATTACTCCATACGTCTTCAAACGGCTTTACTGCGCTCTTGTTCGCCCGCATATAGAGTACTGCGTGCAAGCAGTTTTTCCATACACTAAGAAAGAGTTCAATAGACTAGAGTCAATCCTTCGTAGAGGTTCTCGAATGTGTTCTCATATCGTGAGCGGCTTAAATTTCTAAAGATACCATCTTTGGGTCAGAGGCTATATCATCTAGACCTTGTTGCATTATGGCGAATGGTTAATGGGATAGATGGGTTTCCCTCGTGCTATGTTGAAGTTTGATCTCAGACGCGTCGTGGCCACCCATTGAAACTATTTAAGTTTCCCCTCGGTTAAAGAAGTGAGTTTGGCTAGGCTCTCACATCGAGCATTAAACGCCTGGAACACGTTGCCAGGAGAAATAGCATGTACCAAAGACTTCTCTCATTTTAAAGTTCAACTTCGTCAGTGGATTAACGATCATGGCATTCCGGATGTATACAATATTATGTAACCGCTATTTACTTTTTTTATTTTCTTTTTTTCATATTTTCCTATGTGATCAGTTGAAACAGCCATTTGGCTATAACTTGTAATACTAATAATAATAGGTTTTAATGACAAAAAGACACATGTAGCAATTGAAGATCCGCGTGTGGCATATGTTTCGTTTATCTACGCTTTACAAAACAAATGGAAATATCTTTAAAGAAACTAATATTGTCAACGATCTTGGCTCATAAAATTAAATGATACAATTTTTCAAAAACTGTTATCACTAACAGGAAACAAAGACTCGAATCCATTATGGAACTAAATCATTAGTTTGCAACCAAACATGTAGGTTTAGGTGTAATGGATTCTGAACAAACGTGTGAATCATAATAGAGTTATTGCCAAATAATGTGTTATCCAGTCCTATTGGAAGTAAGTAAAGACTCTGATAGCATAAGAAAGAGTGATAGGGTAAATAAAAAATAAAGACAAATACGAAAAGCTAATAATTTGGTACAATAATACTTTATAATTCCTCCAAACTGAATTTCATATGAAAAAACGTTAGAATTTACATATGAAAAAACGCGTCTTCATGGTTAACCACCCAAGCTCTATAATTGAATCTAAGTAGTCGCATATTTAAGGACAAAATCGCAGTGCGATAAAACTGGACACCTAACGATATGCTTCGCATATGCATTTGAGGCAATGTTAATACAACGGCACATTCTTTATCTTGCAAAACCCGTGGTCTTACATCTATTAGACATGACATGATGAGATCGTATAGTCAAAGAATTGGTTGTTATTTGCAACGATGTTACCATTGATCCAGGTTTTCAAGTTGTACGAGATGAAGTCATTTTCGAGAAAACTACTACAAGTGATAAAGAAGCAAGGCTAGATATTGTCTGCTACGACCTTATTGGCAAAAGAACGGAGCAATCTTTATAGGATTTGTGTATCTTGAACAACTATGATAAAAAACTACCTAAAAAAAGTTTGAGATATTGATATATACAATCAATCCAGTTCCAGATCAAACCAGTTCCAGATCAATCCATTTCCAGATCAATTCAGTTCCAGATCAATCCAGTTCCAGATCAATCCAGTTCCAGATCAATCCAGTTCCAGATCAATCCAGTTCCAGATCAATCCAGTTCCAGATCAATCCAGTTCCAGATCAATCCAGTTCCAGATCAATCCAGTTCCAGATCAATCCAGTTCCAGATCAATCCAGTTCCAGATCAATCCAGTTCCAGATCAATCCAGTTCCAGATCAATCCAGTTCCAGATCAATCCAGTTCCAGATCAATCCAGTTCCAGATCAATCCAGTTCCAGATCAATCCAGTTCCAGATCAATCCAGTTCCAGATCAATCCAGTTCCAGATCAATCCAGTTCCAGATCAATCCAGTTCCAGATCAATCCAGTTCCAGATCAATCTAGTTCCAGATCGATCCAATTTTTATGACCCATCATTCATATCATCTTTCAGACAAGCTCGTAATGTTTTTAAACGACTCTGCACTAATAAGCGTGTTTATTATGAGTACGACCTCGTAAATTCGATTGGTCAAAATTCCAAACGTTTTTGATCATACATGCGCCAAAATGGTAATGTTCCCTGTAATATTCCTAACTTGGTTGCTGATGATTGTCTATTGTTTTCTCAGGTCGACATTACCGAGGAATTTGCAAATGAATTTACTCTAAGCAGTGTTTCGTCGGTATCCAACATTGATTATGAACCACTCAGATATCATGTCTCCAGTAATTTGATTTCAATTACTAAAGATGAAGTATTTGTCAAATTTATTCGGCTGTCGGAGTGTTTATCTGCTGGTCCTGACAACATTCACCTTATTCTTTTACGTATCTTGGGTACCCACCTCTCTCGGCCCTTGGCAATACTGTTTCAGCTATCTTTAAACTCTGGCAAATTACCGCTCGACTGGAAACGTGCTATGGTTGTACCTGTTTATAAGAAAGGTGTGCGGAACTCAGCTAGTAACTACAGGCCTATAAGTTTAACTAGCCGTATAAGTAAAACTATGGAGCGTATAGTTCACGAAAGGATAATGAGTCACTTGGTTGAGTCCGGACAGATTTGCTCTCAACAGCATGATTTCAGAAAAGGCAGATCTTGTCTGACTAATCTCTTGTGTTCTCGTGAGGCGTGAGTCGCAGAATTATCTCGAGGTAGCTCTATTGATGCTCTGTTTCTTGATTTTAGTAGAGCATTCGATCGCGTGCCTCATTCTCAGTTGATACAAGCATTATTCGATCATGGCATTCCCAAGATGCTTGTAGCGTGGGTTGCTGATTTTCTGTCATCTAGGAGCTATATAGTACGGGTTGGTGATTGTTTTTTCTCCGTGTAGTGTGACTTCCGGGTTTCCTCGGGGGACTGTGCTTGGCCCATTACTTATTAACATTTTCATCAACTCTCTGCTGAGTAAACTGCAATGCCAATATCTTGCATTCGCAGATGACTTGAAAATGTGGAGCACAATTAATTCTCCAAAGGATTTAGAGTTTCTGCAAAGTGATATTGATAGGATAGAAATTTGGAGTAGGCATACAGGAATACTATTGAACCTCTCCAAGTGTGTTCACCTTCGTTTCGAGAATAGTTCTGTACCTGCCCGCTATACTATAGGATCTCAAATAATTAATTGTGTATCTCATGTACGAGACCTTGGTATCATAGCTCATTCTTCCTTGAAGTCTAGAATGGACACTGAATGTAGATGCGCGTCTGCCAGAAGAATGCTGTACTTGATAAAAAACTGCTTCAAGTTTGTGTCACCCACATGTTTTAGAATTCTATTTAATGCACTTGTGAGACCACATATTGAGTTCGCGATACAAGCCAGTTTTCCAACGTCCAAAAAAGAGTTGAATGACTTAGAAAATATTCTTCGTCGTGGCAGCAAACTGTGTTCGAGTTGTTCTCATATGAGTTATCAAGACAGACTTAAAACTTTGGGTATGATGAATGTGCATTAAAGACTGTACATCCTAGATATGTTAGTAATGTGGCATTTCGCCAACGGTTCGGATGGATATCCTACCCATTCGGTAGTTATCAACGATAGACGATGCCACAGAGGTCATCCCCTGCTGTTGAAGATATCGTCCCATGGTCGCAGTTCACGGTTGGATCGGTTGTCTCATCGTTGTACAAATGCTTGGAATCGACTACCGTCGGAAATCGTAATGGATTTATCATAAATTGGACGATTAACGGCGGGAATAATGAAAATTACCCCTTTTATTGATATTTTTACGTTGATTGTGGTGTATATAATAATGTGTTTTTTTGTAATCGAGCGAAACGGCTTTATAGCCAATGCTTGCTTGTAATAATAATGATTCGTATTAATAAATTTCAATTCTTGATCAGTCTATAAATATCATGAACAGAGAATAATATCTAAATACGCTGAACAAGTGGTAAATATTCATAGAAGAGCATTCATACCAGTAGTATTTTCAGTTACAGGTAGAGGATAAAAAAATGACCTTAAATTTACTAAAGACTCGCGATAAAAACAGCTCTGAAAAAAGGTCTAGCATATAATGAGTGTATAAGCAGTTTGATAATAAAAGTAAGCATCACTATGATAAAAAAAAGCAATCTCAATGTGTTTGAAGGTGACTCTCGGGTCAATATATAGCAAAGGTTGCGAAATAGAATTTTAAAATAACCTAGTGTTCTCATCTTCCTCGACCTATCCTCCGCCTTCGACATTGTCGACAACTCCATCCTCCTTTCTTGTCTTCGTTATGATTACGGCTTTTATTCCTCCTCCGTAGCATGGTTTGCCTCATATCTATCCGACCGTTCTTTTCGCGTCTGTTCTAATTCATCATCCTCCCCTCCCATCATTATTTTCGCGGGTCCCCACAAGGCTCAGTTCTAGGTCCCCTGCTTTTCTCTCTTCTGCTTGGCGATCTATCTCCGTTTATCAAACCTTACTCCTTTAACGTCTGTAATACGCCGATGACATCCTCATCTATGCTCATGCACTCGCACTTCGCATACATGATAACGGCATTTCTGTCTCAAGCTGTATTTCTTCTATCTACAAACGTCTCCAATCTCCATCTCGTTCTAAACACCGAAAAGTCCAAAATAATGTGGATCCTCCCCCGTAAATCAAACATATCTTCCCCCACTGTATATTTTGCCTCATCGATCATCCCCATAGTCCACAATCTCACTTTCTTAGGCTTCCATTTTAATGATCACCTTTCACTTTAACTCTTCGTCCGTGACAAGGTCCGCTCATCTAACTTAATTCTCCGTGACATTCGCCGTATCCGCTCCCTTATCGAATTCCGTTCTTGTATGTCTCTTCTTTCATCGCTTCTTTTCCCTAAAATCGATTACTGCCTTAGCCTTTTCGCCAACTTCTCCAAAATCCATCATCCTACCCCTACAACGAATAACCAACATCGCCGTTCGAGTGCTCTATCGTCTCCGTCGCTTCGACCACACATCCACATATCTTGCCCAACTTTGCTAGCCCACCATCCACATCCACATCAAACTCCGCCTTCTTCTCGTTACTTTTCGTCTCATCGCTGTCGGCTCCCCATCGTTCATCAACCTTCATTTCTTAGACGACACTCGCCCCACCTCGCTATCGCTGCGTTCCCGTCATACCCTCTTACTCCACGTTCCAAATTACTCCAACAACTACGGTCTCCGATCTTTCCTCGTCGCCGCCTCACTTGCCTGGAATCAACTCCCTCTCGACGTCCGCCGCGCTCTTTCCTTTATCACATTCGAACACCTCCTCCGTTCACACCTTTTCGAAACATGATTTACATTTTTGTTTTGTTGTGGTCATGTAAGCGTGCGCTGACACGCATTTTCCACGTTAAAATAAATCTTGTTTTTATTTGATAACCAAATTGAGGGTAATTATTGAACTGTAAATTATGAAAACAATTATTGTAAAAAAAATTCCAAAAGCAGGTTATTATTAATTGCAAAAGCAATTATTATATTGCAAAAGCAGGTTCAATGTGCATACGTTGAGTGTAAGAGAGCAAATGCTCATACAGCTGGACAATTTTCACATGGAAAAGAAATAAATATTAAATCGTCTTAGGCATGAAATGATTATTGATAATGGTAGACAGTTGTACCCTAGTTGTATATGGTATTCCATTAAGCAGTTCCGTTAGTGTGCTAATTATATGAAATCAATTTAAGTGTTGTCCATCAACGAGGCAAGTTCATGTAATGAACAATGAGATTCTTGAATGCCTTTATATTTGAACATCCGAACAATATGATGGTAGATTATTCAAATCAGTAATTGCTCGGAAAAAGGACCGCTGAGATATTTGTCCTGACGCGTGACTCAAATAACTTGGATGGATTACTACGGGTTTTGTTGTTATTACATCGAAGAAACTGACACAATCACTGTCATCAACACCATTGAACAATATCTTATAAATAGTGATGACATCTATGTATTTACTGCGAATGGATGAATGATGAGGATTGAGTACACTTAATCGTTCTTGGTACGACATATTTCGCAAGTGAGTTACACATCGAAATAATTTTCTCAGAATGCTGGCAAGTAAGTCGATTTCGGATTTAGTCAATGGTCTTGAAATAGGATAGGTGTATTCGAATCTAGGTAGAATGTATGATAAATAAACATTTCTAAATATATAGAGATAGTGACACGAAAGAGCGATGAATTATACCCATCATACGAGAACATAATGCGTGAACTTTATTTGCTAGAAATGCTCTTAAGATCAGTTTGTTAGAGATATCCAGTGTAATCGGAGATATCGAGTGTAATCAATTAATGTTCTCCAGTTTCATTTTCTACGACTAGAAAGAAAAAGCTACGAATGAAACAGATTTTCGAACAAGCATCTAAAATACTATTTGAACTCGAAATTTTAACATATTAAGATCACTTGAGGCAGTTAAATATGCATTCACTGTCATCCGTCAGAGCTCGAAACATCTTGATATTGGCATATACATTTATGCATAATCCAGATGATCCTCTAAAATCCCGGTTCGAAATGTGTACTGACAGAAAGATTACGTGATCACGCATGAATGTTGCGACATCGTCATTAGCGTAAAAATCGGCGTACGAATTTGGCTGTACGAGTTATTCCTGTCTGGAATATATTATCAGCTGAAGTCGTTAAAATAACAAATAAACGTAAATTTATGAAATATCTAAAGATGAATGAATAGCTAATTCCACGAAGTTTGACTCTAAATATTCAACAAAGATTCTTGTTTAGTCTTTTTTCTTGTTCTTTATGTCTGTGAACCAGTTTTATAAACTTTGGCACTCCACCGCTGTTGTAAGTATAAATAAATATCCAAAATCATAAAATTGGCTTACATCAGGCATAATTTGACCAGATAGTATGAAAGAAGACTGAATATTCTTGCCGATTGATAAATCATACTTAAGTGAATTAACAGACAGATGATTTGATTGAGGCCGCATACATATATAGTCTAAATCTTGTTGAAGAATAAGTACATCGTCTTTAGATTTAATTTCACGCCTTTAAAAATTTCTTTTGTTATAACTACTTCCATTTCAGATTTTTCCTGTCAGTTCCAGGTTTTTCTTGTCAGTTCCAGATTTTTCCTGTCAGTTCCAGATTTTTCCTGTCAGTTCCAGATTTTTCCTGTCAGTTCCGCTGGCTACGCTCGAGGATTGAGCTTAATCTATAGATAAAAGATCGTGCCTATAAAAGCTCGATCTCAAATACCCGTTGCTGATCACGCATCTTCCACATCGGAATGCAAAGATCGTTAGACAAATTTGGATGTTGGATGCGATTGAAAAGATTGTGACGTATGGACCTTGATAGAGTTAAAATATCTGACCGTTCGGTGTATCAAAGTAAACCGTTTATATGTGGTTTTTGTGCATACGTAAAACTTTCGCAGCTATCCTGCGCCTCCACTTCTGTCTCACATACGACTACTCAGACCGATACTGTTTTTGACATTTCCCTCGCATCAACATCTGACTTCGCATCGTATAATCGCATTATTGAACCTTCTCTCGCACACACTCCTCGTTCAACTACGGATAAAACTTCAATTCATCTTCATCATCCTAGCAATGCAAACGGTAAAGCTATTCATCTCGTACCTCCTCTTTCATATTCCTCCCCATCTAAATGCATCTCATACACCTTCAACATTAGCTACTCCAAGTCGACCTTGAAAACTTCTCGATATTCCTATTCTCTGTTCTACCTTACCCAATTCCTCACTATTTTCGCTTCCACTTAACTATATTTCTCCCCATGATATCTGCATTCTGCATGATCTCTGCATTCATTACTCCTCACTCTACCTCGCCCGTATCACTTCTCAATAATTTACATCCTTCCGTCAAAATCATCTCCAGTAACATCTCCGATCAACCGATTCAATACTCCACTTCTGTCACACATGATCCAACTTATCTTCATTCTCCACCCAGAACCCCTGCCATTCCAACTTATATCTGCTCTTCTGCATCTACTCCTACCAGCTCTGTCCGTCCACCACATCCACGTAATCGTTTTCCTTCGCGCGATCGCTGTATTATCATATCTAACTTAAATCTTCCCGGACATGTTTCTCCACAATCTCGCCTCGATGATGATGTATCTGCTTCAGGTCTATACTAGCAATTATTCTTTTTAATGATAATCCATCCCTCTTCAATAATATCGCTACTGTATCTTTTATCCACTCCTAAAAATCGATTTCCGACATAGTTCACATGCTTCCTTGGTAATCTCCCAACATTTTAAACTAGTTACAACTTCATCTACCTGTCGTATCATCCTGACTGCTCCCCTTCTGATATTGTCCAGCTTAATTTAGCTCGCATTGAGAAACATAGACGTGAAACAAATGGCGTGCCATTCTTATCAATACGTCGAATTAACGAAAATTTTCACGTCGTGGACACAAGGCCAAAAATCCGATTGCGTCCCATCTCTCTCACTTGCCTTCTTCGCTAGTCAATCTAGCTCCTGAGCGTACTTTTCGTCTAGGTATATGCAACACTCGCTCCATCCTTCATAAAGTTGATATGCTCCTTGATATCTTCGATCAATTATCTATCGGTATTCTCTGCATTACCGAATCCTTGCACTCTGACTCTGACGATCTTGCTATTCGTCGTCTATGTCGCTCTGGTTGTTCACTAGTTGAATCAACTAATCCAATTGTAACTTCCATATCTACTGCTTCTAACCATGGCGGTATTGTTGTCATTGCTCGTCACCCAATGTCTCTACGTAAAATTAATGCTAACATCCATTACACATCGTTCGAATTAGTCATATGCAGATCATCAACTCTTTTCCCTATGGAACTTGTGATTATATATCGTCCAAGCTCAGCCGCGCCCTCATGTATGTCTTTTAACGCCCTAGCAGATCTTCTTTCACACTGTTTAATGTCCTAATCCTTTTGTTCTCGGTGACTTTAACATTCGTTTTGATCGTCCAATCGATTCTGACTTATCACTTAACTAACTTCAAATCACCGTGTTTCCTATCTATCTCTCTACCATTCCCAGCTCATTCTAATGCGAACTAAACGTACTTTATGTTATCGAAATCAACTCGAGTACTCTTCCAAGTGTAAATCTCAGTGGAAAATCGTAAAATCAATTCTTTCATGATCACCTTCCCTTGTAACATAAATCCTGATGGATTTTCTTATCTACAATCTAAGCTATCTAATTTGCATTCCCTTCTACCCGTATGCCCTTATATCTTCTCTTCTCTTTAAATACTTCCCTCCCAGAGCTATTACACCTTCCCGTTTCATTTCATGAAGTTTCATCTTTTCTCATGTCATTACCTAATAAAATCACTCCTTCTAACCCAATTCCCGCTCACTTGCTTGAAAATGTCTGCTCATCTATCTCACCCTTCCTACCACATTGTTCAATTTGTCTATCCACAGCCGCACATTTCCTTCCAACTGGAAATGTACCACTGTTCGTCTACTCAAAAAGCAATCTCTCGAATCCTCACTACCATCTTCATACCGTCCTATCTCACTTCTCCCAACCCTCTCTAAACTCCTCGAGCGTCTTGTTCTCAAGCAAATTAATGCATATAAAAAAAATTTTGGTTTCTTATAAACATACAACGTTAAAAAAAGAATTGATTAATAAAGTACTTACAATACACAAATTACATTTGAACTTTCTTGGCTGCTTAATAAACTACTTACAATACAATACAAATTCGCACAATACAAATTCGACACAGACAATTATACCGAAGAACCAATATCAAACATCATGGTCAAACAGAGGAAGACTGCAAAGCGAGCTATTGCAACAAAGTTTGTGGATCATCAGATTCAATGTTCTAGTGAAGATTGTAGTGTGTGGACAAGTGTATCGTTTCCGGAGGAAAAGAAATCTGCGCTATCGAATAAATCATTTTACTGTGGGTACTGCTGCGCATCTTTGCTAATTCATTTGAAGGGCCATTGTGACGAGAAAATATCTACAAATGCTTCGGAAAGGAACACATATTCAAAAAGTTGCATCGATCGGGAAGTACAAAGTTCTGGCGAATCAGATACCTATAAAGATATACCCATTCAAGAGTTTCACGTTCAGAACACTAAAAATACAAATAGCGAAATACCAAGTTCATCCCGTATCTGGAAAAAAGGTCATCCAAATTCACGCGTGATGCAAACGTTGAGTAAGAAATTTGAAGGCAATAGTGCGTCGTCAATATCGGTTGTTAGTGGTGAGCCGTCGGTGTCGCTGGACAATGATGCTTTGAAGGTATCGGACAATTACGAAGTATCGTCTATATCGGTGATTAATGATTATCGCAATGAAATCGGTATAACTGGAGTCACCGATGAACGAGCTTCACACAATGATACAGACGTCGATATAGATAATGTTCACTCAGCTTTCAAGTGTATTTGTTCAAATGAGATGGAACAAGGGCGAGACGCAAGAAGCAAACCGGATGAGGGTGGTGACGGCAGCGATTCTTTCAGCAAAAAAACGTATTTTGATAATAAAAGTCACACAGATCGCAATCATACATTAAATAGGGGCTGTAACATACTTATTTGGGGTTTAGATGAGTCATCAGCCTCAAGTGCACAGGAGCGGCTTGATGATGATATTGCCGGTTTACGTGTGTTCTTTTCTAATTTGCTCGAAAAAGGTGAGGAAGAGGTCGCATCGTCTATTTTAGTAAGGCAGCTCTATAGGTTGGGTAAGAAAAACGATAGATCACGATTGCTAAAGGTTGTGTTAGGATCGGCAGAGCAAGCAAAGTGTCTTTTAGACCGTGGTTATCGACTTAAAGGTAACAAAATACGAATTTTACGTGATCTTTCTCTCGAAGACAGGCAAAAATTGAAGGATATCAAGGCGGAACTTCATTACAGGCTGCAAAACGGTGAATCGAATCTGTGCATTCGAAATTTTCGGGTTGTGAGGTGGCGTCCTGCAGTTCGATGGAGATCGATCAATCTTTCTCTAGACCTTACAACGCCATGATTGGACATCTAGTGGATATATGTTTGGAAAGGAAGTTGCCATCTAATTGTTCAGAGAGAATATGTAATAATGAATGTCCTCTGGTGGTAGGTTACTCCAATATCAGAAGCTTACCTGCTCAATTGTCTGAAGTGCAGCAGTTTATATCTTTTAAAGATTTTGACGTGTTTTGCATTTCTGAGTCATGGCTTCATTATCAAATTAATGATGACCTTATGGCTATCTCTGGGTATCGACTTTTGAGAGCAGATAGAGTTGCAGGTCGTCGTGGCGGGGGTGTTGCTGCTTATATTAAAAACACCTTATCAATTACGAAGATTACTGAATTGTGCGATGATCACTATTCATTCGAGTTATTGTCATTCTGCGTCAATGATACTCATTGTTCAATAGATATCTGCGTCGTATACAGATCACCCTCAGTTCATACACAGTTAGATCTTCTGAAAAATCAGTTAAGATCATTCTGCTCCTCAAATTATTTCTTCCTTATTGGGGATTTTAATCTTCCTCAAGTTAACTGGATTAGTAACAACCGGTATTACTATAATGTCGAAAACTGCGAGCTTGCTGAATTCTTGCTGGCAGAGCTTCTCCTGATCCAACATATTAATCAGCCAACATGTATATCGTCTCAACCAGAGACAATATTAGATCTTGGGTTTACCAAGCGCATTGAAGATGTAATCAGAGTTGATTTCGAGTCTCCTTTAGGAACCAGTGACCATTGTGTGATTTCAGTACAGATTGCTCACACTTTACAACGACGATCTAAGTGCAGTGGCATCGGAAAGCGTAATTGGAATCGAGTAAATGTGGAAGATCTCCAACTCTATAGTCATCAGCTGAACTTCGGATCTGCTGATCTTCCAATTGATGATCATTTATCGTTAGTGACCAGTAACCTCATAACCATTTCGGATACGTTTGCACCAATAAGAAATAGGGCTTACAAGACGACAACGCCATTGTGGTTCGACAATGAGTTGGAGACTACGATAAAGGAAAGAAATCGATTATGGCGAATCTCTCAACGTAACACTGTTACGCACCGTGAGTACAAAACTCTTCGCAATCTATGCAACCAACTAAAACGCTCAAAAAGAAAAACATTTGAAGAGGGTATTGCTTCTGACATTAACAGGTCACCTAAACGTTTTTGGGCATACGTTAGACATCGTCGAATCCTACCTTCTACGATTAATTGTGTACGTTTAGAAAGTGGTGATGTAGTTGACAAGGAGGCTATTGTGGAAGCTCTTGCAAGCAGTTTTGTAGTATCTCCATCCTCGCAATCGAATATTGACCAGATACAGTACCCGCCCAACTTACAATCTAACTTACCAATATCTCCTATTAATGTCATTGAAGTTCAGTCTGAACTCCATAAATTAAATAGTTTTGGCTCTGCAGGACCAGATGGTGTATCCCCTTTTCTTTTGCGTACTCTGTCGCACATTATTGCTCCAAGCCTTACGTCTCTATTTCATCGAAGCTTACAGTATTCGTGGATTCCTGATGATTGGAAAAGGGCAATTGTTGTACCTATTCCAAAGAAACAGTTGGCACTAACTTGTTCAGATTTTAGACCAATTAGTCTTACCAGTGTTATTTCTAAAATTATGGAGAGACTCATTGCGAAGAGAATACGTGAACATCTAAATTTATATCAAATTCTTGATGATTCTCAGCACGGCTTCCGACCTGGTCGCTCGTGCCTAACTAATCTGTTGAATGCTCGCGCACATTGGGTAGCTGCTCTTAGTTCGGGTCTTACAGTTGATATAATATTTCTTGATTTCTCTAAGGCCTTTGATAGAGTTCCACATGCTGGTTTAGATTCACTACTACGTCATTACGGTGTACCTACGACAATTTGCAACTGGATTAAGACATTTCTCGAGGATCGATCATTCGTTGTGCGATTAGATGAAGTTTTGTCAACAGCTCGACGTGTTCATTCGGGTGTTCCTCAGGGCACGGTCCTAGGTCCACTTCTCTTTATCATCTTTTTGAATGACCTACTCCTAAGGTTAAAGTGTCCTCACCTGGCATTTGCTGACGATGTTAAAATATGGGCAACAACCCAAAACGAGGCGGATTGTGAATTTTTACAATGTGACCTTAACCGTATCGGGACTTGGTGTAATAGCACTGGCTTGATACTCAACGCGACAAAATGTGTATGGATCAGATTGGGTAGAGATAAAACTCATTTCGATTACAAAATAAATGGACACTCAATCAAGCGAGTCTCAGAACATCCCGACCTGGGAGTGATAATTCACGAATCGCTAAAGACAAGAGCAAATAGTGATCACGCGCGGTTAAAAGCGATACGTGCCTTATACTGCATAAAAATGACTTTTGCAAAATTATCGCCGCAAATCTTCGCCAAACTTTATTGTGCCCTAGTAAGACCACATCTTGAGTATTGTGTACAGGCAACCTTTCCAACGACCAGGAGTGAGTTGAATAACTTGGAAAGTGTAATGAGACGAGCTTCTCGGATGTGTTGTCAAGGAAGCTTTATTTCAAGATTAAGATGTTTGAACGTTTTATCAGTGAGGTATCGGTATCTTTTTCTTGATCTGATTACACTTTGGAAAATTGTACATTCAGCTGATGGCTTTCCTTTGGGTGTAGTTAGATTTCGAGATAATTCGAGATTGCGAGGCCATTGTAAGATGCTTTTTAAAAAATTACCGGGTAAGCTGCGAAAATTTTACAGACTGTCTGAACGGGCAGTAGATGTTTGGAATAGTTTGCCTGAACCTATCGCTGCCATCACCAATTTCCTCGCTTTCAAAAACAGGGTTCGACGTTGGATATACGTCCAGGCTGATTTGTCACCTTTTCTAACCTACCCATTTGGTTGATCTTTTTTCTGTATTGTGTGATCGGCTTAAAGCCTTATGGCTAAGTCTGAACTTGATAATAATAATAATAATAATAATATATATATATATATATATATTTTCCTCCAACTTGTTCCCTCCCTTCCAAGCTGCTTTTCTCTCTAATCACTCTACTGAAATTGCAAGTTTTTGAGTTTATAACGACTTACTCATCTCGCTCGCGATTAAAAATTATGGAGTGTCATAGTTTCTCTTGATCTATCATCTGCTTTTGACGTCGTCGATTACCTGATTCTTCTTTATCGTATTCGTCATGATTATGGCTTCTCTTTACCTACGGTAGTTTGGTTTTATTCATATCTATTAAACCGTACTTTTCGCGTTTGTTCTCACTCTTCTCTTTCCCATCCTTCTTCCATCCCGTCCGTGGTTCTACAAGGCTCCGTATTAGGCCCTTTGCTTATCTCTCTTCTTCTCGGTAATTTGTCTTCTATTTATCATACATTTAACTTCCATGTTATGCAATATGCTGATGACATTCTCATCTATGCTCATGCACCTGCTTTTCGTATTCATTATCTTAGTGTTTCTGCTTCCAACTGACTTGCCTCAATTTTCAATCATATTTATTCTCTTCGTCTTACTCTGAATCCTAATAAATCCAAAATAATGTGGATTCTTCCTCGATGCCCCCTTCTTAGAACCTCCATCCGTATCATTAAATTCCACAATTCTTCCTATCGTTGACAATCTAGTTTTATTAGGCTTTCATTTCGACAACTGACTTTCACTTAAACCTTTCGTTAGAGATAAAGTACGCTCATCTACCTTGATACTCCGCAATCTCCGTCAAGTTCGTAGATTGATCGATTTCCCTTCTTGTATGACTCTCATATCTTTGTTGACTCCCATTTATTGTCGTGTTCAAATTCTTCTTATCATTGCTTTTCGTCATAAAATTTATCATACCCCTTCATTTCTCAACCTTCCTTTTCTCGACAATTCTCGTACTGTGTACTGTGCTCTGCGTTCCCGTAATTCCCTTCTTTTACATGTCCCAAACTACTCTACCTCTTTTGGCTTCCGCTCCTTCGTTGTGACTGCTCCTCTCTTGTGGACTCATCTTCTCATTCATATACGCTAATCTACGTCAATGCCGTGTTTTAAACGCTAAATCCGATCACATTTAAATAACAAATTTATCTCTGACTTTTGCTGTTTTTTTAGAAGGGAATTACAGGAACGCAAGAAACATTAAACAGGACGAGAATTATCAAGAAAAGGAAGGTTCAGAAATGAAGCAAGACGAAATTATCAAAACGACGAAGACGGAGGAGAATTTGAAGATGCGTTGTTGGGGAAGAAGAGTGGATTTAGGTGAGTTGGAAAATAGACTAAGACAATAATCGAGTCTAGAAAAAAGGAGAGAAGATATGAGCGTCATACAAGAAGAGAAATTGATCAATCTACGAACGTGACGGAGGTTGCGAAGTATCAAGGTAGCTGAGCGTACTTTATCTCTAACGAAATGTTTAAGTGAAAGTCGGTTGTCAATATGGAAGCCTAGGAAAACGAGATTATCAACGATAGAAAGAATTGTAAATTTAATGATACGGAGGGAGGTTCTGAGAAGGGGGCATCGAGGAAGAATCTACATTATTTTGGATTTATTAGGATTCAGAGTAAGACGAAGAGAATAAATATGATTGAAAATTGAGGCAAGACAGTTGGAAGCAGAAACACTAAGATCATGAATACGAAAAGCAGGTGCATGAGCATAGATGAGAATGTCATCAGCATATTGCAAACTTGGAAGTTAAATGTATGATAAAAAGAAGACAAATCACCGAGAAGAAGAGAGATAAGCAAATGACCTAATACGGAGCTTTGTAGAACCCCGGACGGGATGGAAGAAGGATGGGAAAGAGAAGAGTGAGAACAAACGCGACAAGTACGGTTTAATAGATATTAATAAAACCAAACTACACTAGGTAAATAGAAGCCATAATCATGACGAATACGATAAAGAATAATCTAGTAATCGACGACGTCAAAAGCAGATGATAGATCAACAGAAACTATGACACTACATAATTTATGATCGCGTGATATGAGTAAGTCGTTATAAACTTTAAGACAGGCAATTTCGGTAGAGTAATTAGAGCGAAAAGCGGCTTGGAAGGGAGGAAATAAGTTGGAGGAAAAGAGATATGTATTAACTTGCTTAAGAATGAGACGCTCAAGGAGTTTAGAGATGGTTTGGAGAACTGAAATAGGACGGTACGAGATGATAATGAGGAGTCGAGATATTGCTTTTTGATGAAAGGACGAACAGTGGCGCATTTCCAGATGGAAGGAAATGTACGGATACGGATGGACGAGTTTAACAATGTGGTTAGGAAGGGTAAGATATAGGAGCAGATATTTTTAAGCAAGTGAGTGGGACTTGGATCAGAGGGAAAAGTTTTATTAGGTAATGACAGCAGAACCAAGGCAACTTCATCAGATGAAACGGGAAGAAGGTTGAATAGCTCTGGGATGGAATTATTTAAAGAGAAGAGTGGGTACAAAGGGGCTATGGGTAGTAGGGAAAGTAAATTAGATAGCTTAGTTTGTAGATAAGACAATTCATCAGGAATTATATTACAAGGAGTAGATGATCGTGAAAGAATTGAGTTTAAGATTTTCCAATGAGATTTAGAGTTGGAAGATGTCTCGAGTTGATTTCGCCAAAAGATAGTAAGCGTAGTACGTATAAGAATAAGATGTGAACGGCGTAGAGAAAAGTAGGAATCACGGAGATTTGGAGTGAGTGAGTTGGGAGAACGTTTAAGAAAGCGATTATACACACGAAAAGAGTGACGGAGTCGACGCTTAGATAGGCTACAGTCAGAATCGAACCAGGGAGCATGGCGCAAGCGCTGAGAACGTCGGAGTCTACTAGGCAGAAGGTTATTGAGGATAGACATAAGTTTAGAATCAAAAAGAATGCAGAGATCATCGGGAGAGATAGTTAGGAGGAGGTGAAAATTGTGAAGAATTGAGTAAGGCTTTGCAGAGAATAGGGATATCGAGAAGTTTCCCGGGTCGACTTGGTGTGGATAATGGTGAAGGCGGAGAAGGAGGATGGAGACGAGTAAGAGTAACAGTGACAAGGAAATGATCATACAAACCAGGATCATTAATTGACAAGGAGGTATAGTCATTGAAGCAGTTTGGAACAGCAATGATGTCGAGAGTATCGCCGAGAATATGAGTTGGGCTTGTTGAAAGTAATTTATAGTTAAAATCAGGAAAAAAAGATTAGTTAAAGTGATAGAGTTAGAGTCAGCCGGGCGATCAAGACGAATGTTAAAGCTACCGAGAACAAAAGGAGTATAAGACAATGAACAATGTGACATAAGATCTGCAAGGTCGTTAAAGAAGATAAGTGATGAGGCAACTGAACCTGGACGGTATACAATCACAAGTTCCAGATGGAAAGTAGTTGATAATCTGCATATGAGTAATTCGAACGAAGTGTAACGGATGTTAACGTTAATTTTACGTAGAGACATTGGGTGACGAGCAATGGCAACAATACCGCCATGGTTAGAAGCAGTAGATGTATGAGATGCAATTTGACGAGCTGATTCAACTAGAGAACAACCAGAGCGACATAGACGACGAATAGCAAGATCGTCGGAGTCAGAGTGCAAAGATTCGGTAATGCAGAGTATACCGATAGATAATTGATCGAAGATATCAAGGAGCATATCAGCTTTATGAAGAATGGCGCGAGTGTTGAATATACTAAGACGAAAAGGTATGCTTAGGGGCGAGATCGACTAGCGAAGAAGACAAGGGGGAGAGATGGGACGCGATCGAATTTTCGGTTTTGTGTGTACAACGTGAAAAGTTTCGTTGATTTGACGTATAGATAATGATGACTCGCCGTTTGTTTCACCTCGATGTTTCTCAATGCGAGCTAAATTGAGCTGGGCAATATCAGAAGGGGAGCGGTCAGGAGAGATACGACAAGTAGATGAAGTGGTAAGAAGTTTAAAACGTTGGGAGATTATCGAAGAGGCGTGTGAATTATGTCAGAAAACGATTTCTATGAGTGGAGAACTGAGATGTTTGGATTTTAAGCGTGCAGTTGGCACGCATTTGCCATTTTAAATAAATTATTATTGTTGTTGTATCTTTACATGGTCTACTACATTAAGTAATGCATTGGGCCTGATTCAATAAATAACTTGTTTATGTTGAAATATGTAAGGATGAGAAAAGTATTGATTAAATATTTTAGATTGAGCTCATTTAAAAATGTATGTAATCCGTCTATTGACATAGATGAAAATTGATCGTTGGCTAGTTGATTGAATTAAATTGACTGTTTGCAACCATTTTATTGTACCTTTGTGGCTTAAGCTCAATCGAAAATGATTGGATTGAGATGCTTTTATCGATTTTTTGAGTATTGTTATTCAACAAACCTTCTTTGTTGGATTTCCGATAGCATGGCAAAATTTGCAAGACGCATTGCTACAACCGAGATTGATGATAAATATTTAGATGCGTTCGTTATATGTAGACTTGTTGCGCTTGACAAGATACCTGGAGTTTGTCCAATAGGTATTGGAGAAGTATACATGAGGATTATATCGAAAGCAATCCTGCACATAATACAAACGCAAGTACAGGATGTAGCCAGTAACTTTCAGCTTTGCACAGGTCAAAAGTGCGGGATGGGATACGTCGTAAGAAGTCAACGGTCGATGTTGAAAGAAGAATCGAAAGCTTGTCTCTTACTCATAGATGCCAAAAATGCATTCAACTGCATAAACCGAAAAGTAGCTACGGAAAACATTTCCAGGATATGTCCTTCTCTCAAAACAATATTGAAAAATACTTACAACAATACAATATTAATTATAGATAATGAAATAATAGAGTCGAAATAAGGATTCACACAAGGTGATCTGATTGATATGATCGCTTTCGCGGCAGCCACGATACCACTGATAACAAAATTGGATTCGTTATGTCCAACAATAACGAAAAAATGGTATGCGGATGATGTATAGTGTGTTGGCACCGAAAGAGAATTGCTATTGTTTTTCAATCACATAAAAAACTCGGTTCAGCATATGGCTTTTTCGTAAATGAATCAAAATGCAAATTACTAATAAATCCAAAAAATAATACAAATGGAAAAAGATTTCGAGATCTTGGGGTAAACATAACAAAACACGGGTTAGAATTGCTTGGCTGTCCAATTGGTTTTCTAAACTTTGAAGCGAATTGAGTTCAGCAAAAGATTGACGAATGACTCTCCTTATTAGTTCAGCTTAAATCAGTAAAACAGAGTGAGAGGCATCTAGCATATTCTGAATTCATATTCTGACTAAAACATAAATGGAGCTACATTCTAAGAACATGTGAATGTTAAACCGAATGGTTCGAAAAGCTGGTTATGATTATTTAGCACGAACTACTGCCTCAAATTCTAGACAATGAGGATATTGATCACACATGGTTTAGTTGCCTGTGCCTTAAAGTAGCTGACGGAGGCCTAGGAATAATAAATCCTCAAAAAATAGCTAAAATGGAATGATCAAGATCAGCAAAAATGTGTAACCTTCTGGATATGAATATAAGAGGATCAACTCTTTACGAAAAGCAAAGAGAAATGGCTTGGATGATCATAACAGAAAAATCTGATTTAGAACAGGGTGAATTAACCAACATAATGTCAGAATTAGATCAAAAATCGAAAACCGCTGTAGAGCACGCCTCCATTAAAGAGTCTTCCTCTTGGCTATCTGCTCGAGTAAGCGATGACAGACGATTTTATTTAAATAATTTTGAAATACAAGCGGGAATGGCATGTAGATATGGATGGGACTTGCGCTGTACGTCAATATCATGTGTATGCAGATAAGTTAAATCGACAGCTCACTTACTGTCGTGCAAATGAAAAAGACGAACCATAGTACGACATAATATAATCAGAAATATCTTGATTGACGAAGCCAGTAAAGTATTATGAAATGTAGAATCAGAACCGTTGCTCTCAAGTGTTCCAGATACATTCGAGTTTTCAAACCAAACGACAACACGAGATCACCGATCTAGAGCCGATATATCCTGCACTGGACTAACGCACTCACAGACTGAGCGGAAATTTTTGGATGTCCACAATATTTAACCCATTTGACCAGCCTCACGTAAGTCGAAGTCCTACACAATCGTTTGAATACAATGAAAACAGAAAAAAGTAAATATATTGAGCGAATTATTGAAATCGAAAAAGGAACCTTTATTCCTTTCGTAATTTCCACCTCAGGCGGACTAGCAAAGAAGGCGAGTTTTTTTCATCAAGAGACTAACAACTCTGGCATCAGTGAGTGATCCATCCTTCTATGGCAAAAATGTATGTTCGCTGCGACAACGTATAGGTGTAGCGCTAACAAAAGCAAACACCTGGTGTCTGAAATGAGACCCCCCAGTTAAACCAAAGTAGAACGAAGGAGTTAATTAAAATAATAAAAACTTTCGTTTTGTAATAATCAAATGAATTCTAAAAAACAATTATTATATAAAAGTGGCGGAATTAGAGGCAGTTATACGATGATTGAATATGGAGGTAAAATAGGGACCGAAAAATTTAACCATCATGACTGATTCAAGAACAGTTTTAAGATAGATAAACGCAACTACTAACCGACTTCATCCACTTCATACCAAAGGTTGGGTTGAGCTGCTTGTGAAGCTCGACTCTTAATTTTTAAAAGTATGATTGATGAAGTTGAAATACATGTCCAATGCCAATTTACTTCAACGCATTTGAATAAAGGAGATTTGTTAACCAGATTAGCGATAAGCCTGTTTATTCCACCTACGATGGCAAGTTCTACTATTGTTAGCACACCAACACAATCGAAAAAGCGATCTTCAAACATTACATGAAATGCATCACCATCGTATTGAAAAGTTGCTAAAACTTGTTCAATTAGTACATCTAAAAGCAAGTCGAGATGAAATAGTTTCTATAATTAAACATGTCAACAATGCCAATCAATTGATCCCTCGCTTATAAGGTACACTCATGGAGACTGTAAAGTTGAATGTCTGAATCCGACTCGCTGTAGATATAACTCACGTAATGACAAACTTTGTTTATCAATTGTGGATGATCCGGGACGGTTTTGCATATGGAAAGAATTGAATAATGAAACATCACCTTAAGTTAGTTCGAAACTATACGTACTACTTGAACATGGATTGCCAAATGAGTTCTGCTTGATAATGCAGCAAATTTTCAATGGAATAAAATGAAAAATGTTAATTCTATATTTCACCTCGTCGTCAAAGTGGAATGTATAATTAATGTACCGTGTAGCATACAGACATCAAGGCAATGGGATTATCGAAAGAAATTATAGATCGATAAAGCGAATAGCGGCTAGAAGTCGATGTAGTATACATGAAGCTGTGGTTCGGCTAAATGTGTCATCAAAAACAATTAAAATCAAAGTCGCAGAGCAACATTCGTAGTTGGAAATAGCATCATCAGTGTTCTGCGATCAAGCAACAAGTAACGCCAGTAACTATTGGAACGCTAAATCTTTTATTCAAAATTGGCATATGTAAAACCAAAGGATGCGTGATGTAATGTTCCGTGCAGAAAAGAGAAAGTTACCCGACTGATATCAGATAAAACTTTAGAAATAGATGGGATAATTAGCCATGTGTCGGATATACAATATGTTGTCAATAATATTCAAAATTATTAGAAATATATCCATCCTCATCTGTATTTAAAATTTATAATTTTTAGGAACTATCAGGTATAGTTAAACGACAACACAAATTATTTTGATATTTCGCTAGTAACTGCTAGCACCTTCAGAAAATTAACTCATTAATTTTCTGAAGATGCTAGCAGTTACTAGCGAAATATCAAAATAATTTGTGTTGTCGTTTAACTATACCTGATAGTTCCTAAAAATTATAAATTTTAAATAATTTAAATTAACTCATTAATTTTCTGAAGGTTAATTTTCTGAAGATGCTAGTAGTTACTAGCGAAATATCAAAATAATTTGTGTTGTCGTTTAACTATACCTGATAGTTTCCGGAAATTAAAAAATTTAATATTCAAACTAATCATAATGAAGTGGTCTCTAAATAGTTGACGACAAGTCAAAAAGCAAAGAACAGTACTCTGTTCAAAGCAGTGAGACTGTCAAACCACCGCGACGACTTGTGCATATACAGATTATTTCAGTAGCTATGAATATTGAAATCAAAAGAAGGTGTCGTGGTAATATTGATTTTAAAAAGCGTTGCCATATTAGGTGACAACAAATATAGCTGTAGAAACAATGCGGAAAGTAAAAAAGGAAATTGATGTTAGTTTGTATGTCAATAACATAAAAGCAACAGCTCGCTGACAATTTTTTATATAAAGTGTTTTTGTTTTGATAAAAGGAGAATCCGTATTTTGCTTTGCAAGTTTATTCTATAACAAAAATAAACATGAAAGTATGGAGAATAAAATAACATAGTATTACGCTTTGTCCTTCCGAAGTCGAATAAACTTTCGAAGTCGAACAGACTATGAAGAAACAAACATATCTAGAGTTTTGCAGAATAGAACTCAATGCTGATGAAGCAGTATCAACATTAAACAAGTTTCAATAAATGCTTGCAAAAATTAAAACGATGTTCTCGCGTAAATGTAATAAATTGTGTGTTCTTTCATCGTAAAGCGATGCTTTGTCTCTTTTCCTAAAGTTAACATTTTCAAAGGATTTTTTCAGCGGACGTCGAGTGAGAGCTGATTCTAGGCGAGGAGGCGGTGGCGAAGAAGGATCGGAGACCTTAGTTGTTGGAGTAATTGGGAACGTAAAGTAAGATGGAATGATGGGAACGCAGGGATAGAGAGGTGGGGCGAGTGTCTTCTAAGAAAGAGAGGTTGATGAACGATGGGGAGCCGACAGCGATGAGACGAAAAGTTACGATAGATAGATGCGGATGTGGGTTGTGGGCCAGGTGAGTTGTGCAATATATGTGGATGTGTAGTCGAAGCGACGGAGACAAAATATCATACGAACGGCGGAGTTGATTATTCGTTGTAGTTAGGATGATAGATTTTGGAGAATTTGCGAATAGGTTGATCGAAAAGGGGGCGGATCAGGTGGCTGTCACGGAGAATTAAGTTAAACGAGCGAACCTTGTCGCGGACGAAGGGTTTAAGTGAAAAATCATCATCGAAATGGAATCCTAAGAAAGTGAGATTGTGGACTATGGGGATGATTAATGAGGCAAAATAAACAGAGGGATGATATATGTTAGGTTGACAGGGAAGGATCAACATTATTTTGGACTTGTCGGGGTTTAGAACAAGATGAATATGGGAGCGATGTTTGCAGATGAAAAGAAGACAGTTGGAGGCAGAAACTCCGATATTTTGTATGCGATGGGCGGGTGCATGATCATATATGAGGATGATATCGGTGCATTGAATGACGTTAAAGAATTAAGGTTTGATAAACGGAGAGAGATCGCCAAGTAGAAGAGAGAAAAGCAGGATCCTAGGATGAACCTTGTGGTACCCAGCGAAAATAGGGATGGAAATTGAGGATAATTAATTTGAACAGACGCGAAAAGAACGGTCATAGATATGAGGCAAACCATCCTACGGAGGAAGAAGAAAAGCCGTAGTCATAACATAGGCGAGAAAGGAGGATGGAGTGGTTGACGATGTCGAAGGAGGAGAGATCGAGACTTCGAGTTGAATAAAGTAATTATTTTATGCTACCAGAAGTAGTTGCATTTGCTACGTAGTAGGTTGAGATGAGACCGGCGAAGAGCAAGATTGGAATCACAGAGAGACGGAGTGAGCGAGCGGATATCACGTCTGAGAGAGCGGCGAGAGTCTCGAAAAACACGACGAAGTCAACGCATTGAGAGTAGGCATTGGATGTCAAAACATGGGGCATGGTGTCAGCTACGGTGAGGGTTAGGCTTGAAGGGCAAGAGAAGATCGAGAGTAGATGTGAGTTAAGAGTCGAAAAGAAAGACGAGATCGTGAGGAGAAGAATATGTTATTGTGGGAGAAGATAAAGACGATTTGAGTAAGGCGGAGCGGAGAAGGAGGAGGACAATATTTTTCTAAGTGCGACGTAGGATAGTAGGTGTGTAAATCAGATAGTTGTTGGAATTGAGATCAAGGGTGACGAGAAAGTGATCGGATAGACCAGGATCGGAGATGGACCGTGATATATAGACAGCAAAACGATCGGGGACAGCGATAATGTCGAGTTTCCCGCCAAGGATACGTGTCGGCGCAGTGGAGATGAGTTTGTAATTGTAGTTGGATAGAATGTTGACGAACCGGATGGAATTTTTTGAAAAGGGGCGGTCGAAGCGGATGTTGAAGTTGCAAAGAACGAGTGAAGGGATGGAGGACAAAGAACAGTGAGTAGGAGGTCAGCAAGTATGGTAAAAAATAAGGAGGTAGGAGCTGATGAACCAAAACGGTATTCAATAGCGAGATCCAGAGTGATCGGTTTAGAAGAACGACAAGTGAGCAATTCAAAAGGGCAAGGACTGAAAGGGGGAGTGATTTTGCGAAGAGACGCGGGGTGACGGGCGAATGCGACAATGCCGTCATGATTAGATAATTTAGAATGCGATGAGCTGTGGGGGGACGGATTTGACTAGTGAGCAACCGGCAGAGAGCAAACGATGAATGGAGATGTCGTTGGAATCGGAGTGTCAGGATTCGGTGAGGCAGCATATATCTTGATGGATTGCTTGGTGAATTGGAAAATCTCCGTCGATGTTTCGGATGTATTGCTTAAGTTTACTACTAATAGTTCTACATGTTCGGATAAGTATTCAATTATAAGCTCAGTTCGAAAATGTATGTTTGGTATATACCTTGGTATAAAGTATGCAATGGAGATGAATATATCATGGAATAGTAATTCTTTGTGGACCACTTTATTATGTGGCAGTTGGCATGATCACATCTGAATTGATTGAAAAATTAGCATTAATAATTTCATCTTGTTTATGTGTTATCCTTCGGACATTAGTGTATAACACTTTAGCATATGACAAAGACATGCGCTCAAAATGATATGTGAGTAATAATATTTTCGCCTGCAGCACAAACATTTGACAAATTACCAGAACCTCTATGCATATGCACATATTTAAATACATTTAAGTTTACTCCAATGTGACAAGTCCAATCATATACCAAATTCAAAGAATTTCATAGTTCCTTTGTATTTTCATGTTCTTAATAATTAAATCAGCTAACTGAGTCTACGTATTTAATATAATTATAAAATAAACAAAACATAATAATAATGCGAAATCAAAATTTTAATAATTAAATAATAAAATAAATAATTGTTATAAGATTTTTTATAATTTATATCAAGTTAAAATAAAAAAATTGAAATTTAAAATAAAAGTCATTTTTATGAATTGACTAATAAATAACAGACGTTGTATCAGAATAAGGATTAGAGGTCATCAGGAGGAACTACTATGCTATCAGGTTTCAGCCCGTAATTCCTCGACCCAGCATAGCAGCGGGGGCCAAATACGTGCTAAGGACGTATTTCCTCTGATTAAACTTATTATATAGTATCTTATTCTAATACAAAGTATATTATTTATTATCCATCCATAAAAATTTTCAGCTTAAGAGTTTAAATTTATTCTTTATATTACTGTGTTGAATTATATATTTTACTATTTTCTGCTTGATGTTATTTTTATAATAACCTAGTTTAAAATATGTATCTATTAAATTATTTAAATGATTTTGAAGAAAGCCAATATCATTACATATTGTTGCAATTCTTAAAATTTCATTATTTAATGTATTATATTTTATATTATATGGTATGCATGAATGCTCATGCAAAAATATGTTTCTTGTAAATTTAAATATATCATCTTTACGATATAAATCAAAAGTAGTTTTAATTGATGTTAATTTAATGTTCATATCTAGATATATACCTTTATTATAATCAATATTGGTTTTATTAAGAATAAGGCTACCAGGATAAATTTGTTCGCTTATTTAATAAAAATTATTAGAGTTAAATACACATATATCATCAATATATCAAAACATATATTTCATATCTTTATAATTTAGATTTATTTTTTAAACAGTTATGAGCAATTTTAAATAGTTGATACTGATCCATTATTGATAAATAATTATTGGAGCTGGATCAAAGGAAAGACGAAATTATTTTCTGATATTTCGCTAACTACTGTTAGCATCTTCAGAAAATTACAGTTTTTTAAAATATACATGCTTATATAAAAAAGTTCAAAACGATCACCGTCATTTGCTATGGGCAGTTGCTGCTTTTGTTAGCGATAGCCAGCTGCTTTCACTGTTGTTTAAATTGTTAACACGATTTCGGCAACTTTTGAAGGTACACAATACGCAATGAAAAATTATGATTCAAAATAGTTTACAAACAAAACAAAAATAATTACCATAATATTTTCATTCAAAATAGATAATTTGAAAATGTTTGAAAAATATAAAAATAATAATTAAAAGTACTAGAAAAATTAAATAAAGTATAAAATCAAAATAGAAAAAATTATTTAAACAAAATAATCGTTTCCAACATCTTTACAAATTATTTAAAATTACGTAAGGTTTATTATTCGGCATAATATTATTGGAGTTTTTATGAATGTAATAAACCTCAAGAATTTTTCTATTTAAACAATTGGTTTCTTTTGCTAAAACAACAGTGTTGTTATAGTCAATATATAGTATTATATAATAAATAGTATTATTATTGTCAATATTATTATAGTTGACTATAATAATACTGTTGTTTGAGCAAAAGAAACCAATTGTTGAAATAGAAAATTTCTTGAGGTTTATTATATTAATAAAAACTCCAATATTATTATGCCGAAAAATAAACCTGACGTAACTTTAAATATTTCGTAAAGATGTTGTAAAAGATTATTTTGTTTAAATAATTTTTCTATTTTGTTACTATACTTTATTTAATTTTTCTAGTACCTTTTATTATTTTTATATTTTTCTAATTTTTACAAATTATCTATTTCGAATGAAAATATTATGGTTTTGTTTTGTTTCTAAACCATTTTAAATCATAATTTTCATTGCGTTGTGTGTACCTTCGAAAGTTACTGAAATCGTGTTAAAAATTCAAACATCAGTAAAAGCAGCGGGTTGTTGCTAACAACAGCAGCACCTGCCCATAGCAAATGGCGGTGATCGTTTTGAACTTTTTTATAAAGGCATGCACATTTTAAAAAACATTGAGTTTATCTTTTTTGAAATTAGTTTAATTATTTTTTAAATTTGAATGTATATATTAATTTTATATTGGCATTACCTACAAGTGCTTTGTCAGAGAAATTAGAGAAATTTAAAAAATATAATTAAATGTATTCTATCTTCATTTTTTTGTCATTGTTCAAATAATTTTAAAATAATGTTATAAAATATTTTTTATTTTATTTGTAATATCAATTTTATCCAAATTTTGTTTTTCATGATAATTTTAAATTTTTATTTCAGAATTGAATTTAAGCATTTTATCATTTTGAATTTTTGTTTTAAATTCTTATCCTCGACACCCAACCAAAGAAATCCAGATCGAATCCCGCAAAACGAAAGAAAAAAAGAGAGAAAACGAGATTGGGCCCCATACTTGGCTGGGGTCGAAAAAGTCGAAAAGGACGAAAATATATATGAATTTTGTGTTTTTTTACTTTAACAATTCATTAATTTTCAAAAAATTTTATTTTTCTAAAATTGCTAACAGTAGTTAGCGAAATATAAAAAATAATTCGTGTTGCCGTTGATCCAGCTCCAATAATTAGTTATGAACATATTCATATTCTATAAAGCTTAAAAAAGTCAGCTATAATTGGGGTACTATTACCACCTATTGGAACACCTTTTACTTGTCTAAATATAGACGTCCCTACTTTTAAATAATTTTGATTTATCAAAATATTTAAGGATTCTATTAATTCAATTTTATCCATATATTTATATTTACTTGATGGTTTAATTTTTGTTAGATAGGCGTTATAATTATTATAACATATATATGTATATCTTTTTCCGAATATAAGGTTAATTAATTTTACTAACGTTCTTTAATATCTACTAAATCTAGATTTGTATAAAGAGTACTAAAATCGTATGTATTTATATTTTGAAAATTTATTCCTTTTGTCTGTTTTAAAAATTCTTTTATAGAATTAATACTGAAATAGTGTTTTATACCAGTATTAATTTCGATTATCTTACAATATTTTTCGAATTAATTACTTTAAGTATTTTATTCAAATAAACAAACAGTAGTTTTAATGTTCATTTGAAAGCACTACATATGAATCTAGGTTTTATTTGATTTTTATGTAATTTTGGATTCCAATGTAACATTAGAATCCAATGTTATATATAACATTGGATTGTTATATATCTAATGTTATAGATATAATTTTTAATGCGATTGTTATTTTAAATGCACCAGCTACAATTATATATGTTAATTTTTCAGAATATAAGATTAATTAATTTTTCTAATATCTGCTACATCTAGATTCGTATAAAGCGTTCTAAAATCGAACATATTTATATTCTGAAAATATATTCCTTTTGTGTGCTTTATGTAGAATTAATACTGAAGTAGTGTTTTATACCAGGATTAATTTCGATGACCCTACAATATTTTTGAGGTGTGTTTTAATTATTTCAAGTATTTTATTCATATACACAAAAAGTGGTTTTAATGTACATTTAAAAGCACTACATATGAACCTAGGTTTTATTATATTTTTATGTAATATTGGATTCCAATATAATATATATGTAGTTTTGTTATCTGATTCAATTTTTATACCATTTTAATACATTATAGTACAATGACTTATATTTGTGGTTTCTAAATTTAAATCACTACATTCATATGTTGTGTTTATATTTAAATCATTATACTTAACTTTCATTAGTATATCATGATAAAGCTTTTTGCATATGAAGACGAAGTTATTACTAGATTTATCAATAGTTGTTATTATATAGTTATGCTTTAATAAAGTAAGTTCTGTATACATATCTTTATTAATTTGATCTTTCCTTTTATAATTGTTTGTTATTTTCATTTTTGTTATATTATTTAATATATAAGTTTTCTAAATGTTTATCTTTGATATATTTGAGCTTTTACTATTAATCAGCTTAATAAAGTAAGCATTTAAGTCATTATATAACGAATTGTAAATTTTATATCCTTTCGATAAGAAAGAAAGTTAAGACTTTTACAATTGCATTCAGTCTCTATAATGTTTCTAATATTATTGTTACATATTGGTTTCAATTCTTTTTTATAATGACAGATTTTTGGTCATAATGGCGGTAACAACTTATACCTTATTTTAGGAATATATTTCCTAAATCTGATCCTATTATTTTTGTACTTTTAGAATTATTTAAGTCTACCTATATTTGTGTTATTTATATAATTATTAATGAATTTTATGGTCCGTGTATATTTTTTATTGTTATTATTAACATTTTTTGTCCGATTATAGTATTTTATATTACAATAACTGTCTATTATGCAACTTAACCTATCATAATCGTACATTAATCTTTGATTTATTGAACAAATGATATTTTTTGAAAAACTGCTTATATATACATAAAAATCTTTTAGCTTATTATCTCTTAGTTGTTTTAATATTTCCAATTGTTCATTTATATACATATCTTTTTTATATTTTTAACTCTATTTTTCTTATTCCTTTTATCACCGTGACTTCTTGACTTGCGTTTAGCCCGATTATTATAATATAGTTGTATATTATTTACTATACTACTTCTGCCAATTCCTAGTATCACGTCATTCAATCCTAATGGGTACATGGAATTAAGCGTTTTAATCTAAAAATCTTCTCTTTCTAATAGTTTTTGATTTAATATTGCCTTATTTTCTTCAATAATATGTTCTAAAATAAATAATTTACAGCATCATATATCATGCCCTATTAATCTCATATGCTTATGAAATATACTTTGATTATAATGAGGTGACCTAACCTGAGGTGGTCACCTCATTTGAGTAGCTCGGATTAGTCTAGATGATGACGATAAGATTCTCCGTACAATTCTGTCCAAAATAATTGACCGTGAAAACCTCTCTGTTGCTCAAAGCCTTGTTGTTAAGAAAAATTTTCGTCTGGGTAAAATAATGCCTGAGAAACCTAGGTTTTTGAAAGTTGTTCTTAGTTTCAGGGAACATGTCGACTTTCTGCTTCGTCATAGGTCTCAGTTACTAGGCTCTTCTTTCCATATATTTCAAGATTTATCACCTAAGGATCAGGTAAGGAGAAAGGATGCCTGGATAGAATTGCATAAAAGTCTGAACAATGGCGAATATAATCTCTGTAAGAAATTTTCGAATTGTACGGTGGCGACCGACGGTGCGGTGGCGACCGACGGTGCGGTGGCAACCTTTGCTACGAAGATAGATTGTTGCCCAGATGGGTTTCGCTCAAGTGATCTTGCTAACTTTAGTGATATTCATTCTATCTCTAAGATTTCCTATGATAGCAGCATACATTTTGGTTACTCAAATGTCCGCAGTCTTTTGGCGCAATATACTGATCTAACATATGTTGTCTTGAAAAATGAGTATGGTGTCTTCTGCATTTGTACCGAAATCAGCACGTATAATTCTTCTGTTCCTAGATTTTCTACCGAAAATCAACACGTATAATAGCATTTTTCTACCGAAAATGCGTTTATAGCATTTTCTACCGAAATCAACACGTATAATTCTTCTGTTCCAGAAAGTTATAAACACTTGTCGGCCCGCTTATTGCGTACGTCTAACGCTTTCGCTCCATTAAAGCGCCCTAAATCGAGTATCTCGCGCCCTCCTTGGTTGGACTATCAGGTCCGTTCAGCCCTGAAAATTCGAAACACATTATGGTATAGGTCTAGAACAGATCCGTCTATTCGTATTGAGTACACTGCTTCTCAGAATTTTTGTAACAGGCTAAAATTAAAAAAAGACAGTCATTCGAGAAAAACATTGCAATGTGTATTTATCATGATCCGAAGAGATTCTGGTCCTACGTTCGTAGTTCACAAAACGTTCAAACGGGAATTAACTCCATTCACTCGTCGGATTGAGTTCTGGTAGGGGAACCCCAGATTGCTAATCATCTAGCAAAGATCTTCGCAGTTCCATGTAACTCTACTGTAGACTTTAATCAGTTCGTCTGGCAGGCGGTTCTTGTTCCTATCCGCGACTGCGCGATAGACATTGAAGTAGATGTTATTTAAAGTGAATTATTGGCGCTGAGGCAATTTGGCTCACTGGGCCCTGATGACATTGCTCCTTTTCTGGTTCGTGCTTTAGCTTGTTCTCTCTGTCAGCATCTAACTTCTGTTTTTCGACACAGCCCCAATCATTGCTGGATTCTTGATATTTGGAACCGTGCCATTGTAGTCCCGATACCCAAAAAGCCTCCACATGTTAGTTCGTCAGACTTTCGCCCTATTAATCCTACTTGCGTGTTTTCTAAAATTCTCGAAAAACTAGTATCGAAGAATATTCGACTTCATCTTAAGAAAACAGTATTCTCTCGGACTCACAACACGGATTTATGCCGGGCCGTTCTTGTTTAACCAATTTAATAACAGCTCATGAAAGATGGACGGACGCCTTGAGTTCTGGATATGTTATCGCCGCTGGCTTTTTGGACTTTTCTAAGGCCTTTGACTGTGTCCATCATGACGGTATCATCTCATTGCTTGCTCACTATGGTTTCCATTTCCAGACCATTTAGTGGATTAAGAATTTCTTATCTTTGCGATCATTCCAAGTAAGAGTTGGTGATGTTCTTCCAAAGAGCTCTAGGGTGCTTTCCGGTGTACGTCAAGGATCTGTTACTGGCCCTCTTCTCTTTGTCGTATTTCTTAATGACCTGCTCCTGCGTTTAAAGAATCCTGTTTTAGCATATGCTGATGCTTTAAAAATCGGGACTGTTGTTCGTACTCCTATCGATTGTCAGTCACTACAGGACGACCTGCAGTGGCTTACTGAATGGTGTGAATCTACTGGACTCATGTTAAACGTTAATAAATGTGTTTTGATAAGAATGGGGAAGACTACTTCGTCGTTCCAGTATCGCATTGTTAGTGCGTTATTTAATAAAATTGAACACCATAAAGACTCAGGTGTAATAATTCATCGCTCTCTTAAGACACGATTGAATAGTGAGCACGTAAGGATAAAAGCAACTAGGTCATTGTACTACATCAAAAATACATTTCTCAGACTGTCACCTCCAATGCTCGGTATCTTATTTTCTTTACTAGCCCGCCTTTATCTGTAGTAATGCATCCCTGCATGCTTTTCTACCACTAAGCGAAAATTGCTCGACTATGAGTCGGTACTAAAGAGAGATTCAAGGATATGCTTTAGGGCTGGAACGTCTTATCGCATGCAGCTGCGTGCGCTAGGGATAAGCTCGATTCGTGACAGAATCGACTGTCAGCTCCAGGTTGTTTATTCAGTTGGATAAGCCGACATGCAGTAAACGCCTTTAAATTCGGTGAACTGATATTCTTCGAAAATAGCCGATAAGCAAATTTTGCCAACGCATCCGCTGGTTGCAGAGAATCGGGTCCGAACTAATTAAGCATCGATTACCAGTCTTTAACGTCCATACCAGAGGGTCCACCGCTTCCTTAAATAGGTCCACAAAAAACATCAGAGTAATGTTCGCACATCCCTGGTAATGGGTTCTTTAGCTCAAGATACGCATTAAGTTCACAGTTTTTAGGATGCAGTATACTAACTTTCTCCCTAACGACACTGTATTGTCGATAATATCATCATTTTGAAGAACTCCACTCCTACTTCCATCGAAAGACAGCATTCATATCGCACTCGTTTCTTCACCACTCGTCATCAATCTTATAAAGTTTTTGTGTCATCTTTTTGGAGCAGTGTTGTTATTTTCATTGATATTTCTGTACTCCATTCTTTTTTGCATAATCAGAGCCTCTCGATAACTTTCATGGAGCTCCTGGTTGTGCCACATTCTTAATCTGCGTTCAAATGCCCTGCGAATTGAACTGACCTTCTTGTTGCCTATGTTTTGCCAAATTACTTGACTGAAAATTGTTGCCAGCTGAAGTGAATCGTTTCCAAGTCAGCAGAGCTTGAAGCACATAGGAAGAGATAGGCAAGTGTTGCAATGAATTGATGACTCACCTTACAACGTGGTAATCGAAATAGATTAGATCTTCATTTAATACATTCATCAAAGTAAGCATGTGTATTGAACCCATATTGCGAAGATAATTCTCCGCAGTCGGACCCTCGACCACGGAATGTAGGTCATGAGTACATTCAGTTTGAACATTTGTAATTCCATTTGTAATATAATTCGGGTCATGAGTATGCGCATTAATCATTTGGTCTCGACTTGTGTAGTTCGGAGCACTACAGTTCGTACATGTTCTATTCGACGTTGCAGGCATATCGAATACACTTAGCAGCTCTTGTGTTACATTTACAACACTTGCTAAAAGAGGACAGTTTCATACGAGTCATATTGTATTGTATTGTATCAATAATATTCACAAGAATGTTAATCGATCTGAAGTAAGCTATCGGCAGATTGTAGTTAGTCAGAAAAATTAACTTTTTCTTCTTTAAAGTTTTTGTGTGTTTAAGCTGCTAAATTTTTTGTTCTTTTATTGTTAGGGCCGAAACCTGATAGCATAGCAGTTCCTCCTGATTACTTCTAATTCTTATTCTGATACAACGTCTGTTATTTATTAGTCAATTCATAAAAATGACTTTTATTTTAAATTTCAATTTTTTATTTTAACTTAATTTAAATTATAAAAAATCTTAAAACAATTATTTATTTTATTATTTAATTATTAAATTTTGATTTAGCATTATTATGTTTTGTTTATTTTATAATTATATTAAATACGTAGACTCAGTTAGCTGATTTGATTTGTATAAGAAAATCATGTATTATTTATTATTATTTAATTTATATAGTACAAAATACGAAGACTCATATAACTGATATGATTTGTTAATGAATTACAATTTGGGGCATATCAACGATGACTAACAATACATGGTCTTAAAACTATAAAAATATTTTTTTATAAAATAATTTTTCAATATTATCAATTTATTAATGATACATCAAGTTATCGTTACTGATAGTTAGCATTTTATCGCATATAATTCGTTGTTAAATGTGCTAATACTGTTTCTACCTGTCCATATCCCGGATGGACGCATTATCATTAAATTTGAATTCCGATTTTCTCCTGTGGAGGCATGATGACACCACATTTATCAATGTAAAGCTTATTAGTTTCAACGAATTAGGCAAGCAATCATAGTATAATTTTCCTGACTCCATCGCACTTCTCGATGCACATGTTCTTATCAACTTAAGCAAATCAGTACCCGTACCTTGTATTCGCTCTTTGTATTTAGATGTTTTTCTTCGTGCATGAAAGTCAAAGCAACTCGCAGCATCTGAATGACAGTAAGACGAAGCCAAACGATTGAATACACTTACGTCTATGAACGAGCGGTCCATCCTACCGTTGTTTATTGAGCTACATACCAAATCCTTCATCTTTCCACTCTTTATGAAATCGCAATTAATCATCGTGTCGAATTTTGTTTGTTTCTTGTTACCTTTCGCCTATTATGCTGTTAATTTTTCTCCTAGTAAGGCCTTGATCATCTTGAACACTAGGGATCTGTTTCCTTGACACTGTAATCAAGATATTCTCTAATTTATCAAATATCCACGCACTTGACTAATTATGGTCCCCGCACTTTTATCGTCGCCACTCTTCTCGCTTGAAATTGTTTTCCAATTGATGACCGTCGTTCAACGTTGCTTCTACCCTTTAAACTACGTATACGTTCATACATGATGGCTCCTCTTTCGAATTAAATCTTCAACGTATTGCATCACCATCTTATCCAACTGATAATTTTTTTTCATATTTCTTTAACAACTAATTAAACTTTGCAGTTTACTTCCTCTTGTTCCTCCAACGTTTCGCCACATCTCCACGAAGTGCCCTTATCTTGGATATATTTCCTTCACTTTACTTAACTTTATTTATTTTCATTACTTTAACTTTTATATATTATATACATTAACATTATTTATTTTCATTTCGCATTCTGACTTGTTTTCGTACGCGAAATTGTATGAGCAGATAACCCGCATTTGCCAATAAATAATTTAAATTGGCTAACTGAATCTAAGTATTTTTTACTATATATAAATAAAAAATAAAGATAAATAATTGTTTTTTTTATGAGAGGATTCCGTGACAAGTATTTTATAATAAGATTGGCATCCATGAAAAAATCGACAAAACGGTAACTATTACCTTTTCATCATCGTTTTGACTCATCAGTGCCGGGTACCTCCCACTGGTGGATGCAGAGGAGGATCGGCAGGCGACACGAGTCAAGTCAAAACATACTTAAAGCTAGAGCAATGAAATCATCGTTTTGATAAGTCTAAATGATGACGTTCCCTACTAATTACCGTTTTGTCGATTCATTCGTGGATGCCAAACTGATTATAAAATAATTATAAATAATAAATAATTAAATAAGATTTTATATTATTTATAATTATATTAAATTAAAATTTAAAACTAAAATTTAAAAATCATGTTTTATGAATTGACTAATAAATAATATACTATGTATTTGAATAAGGTCAGCAGGATGACCTGCTGTTATCAGGTTTCCGCCGGTATTCCTCGATCGACCATAGCAGCTGAACCAAATACATCTAAATAACCTATTTCTTCTGATGAAATTTGACTCTCTAGTGTATCTTATTCTAATACGCAATATATTATTTATTTTTCAAATGTAAAAATTTTCTACTTAAGATTTTAAATTTATTTTTGATAGTATTTTGTGTATATTTTGATAATATTTTGTTTATATTTTATATATTTTACTATTTTCTGTTTGATTTTATTTTTAAGATACCTAGTATCAAATCTTAGCTTAAAATAATAAATCAGACAATTGAACATTTAAACTATTTAATTATTTAAAAAATTTTGAAGAAAACCAATATCATTACATATTATACCAATTCTTAAAATTTCATTATTTAATGTATTATGTTTAATATTATATGGTATGCATGAATGCTCATGCGAAAGTATATTTCTTGTAAATTTAAATATGTCATCTTTAAGATATAAATTAAAAATAGTTTTAGTTAATGTTAATTTAATGTTCATATCTAGATATACACCTTCTTTATCATTAATATTAGTTTTATAAAGAACAAGTATACCTTGAAAATTTGTTCACTTATTGAATAAAATTATTATGGATAATAGTTTGTTTGAAATTTGATTGGGCAATTGTTTAATTTTAATGTTATTACTTAATCAATTAAAAAATAATTAAATTTAATTTTTTTTCTAATTCAAAAAAATAATTATGAAAACGAATAAAGCTTCTTTGTTTTTGCTAATTTAAAAATTTCACAGCACTGTTTTTAGACAAAGTATAGGGCAGAGATTTCTAAACTGGATCCGTTTTGTTCATAGAGTATCCAGTAATCTTTCCGGTGGACTATAACCATAAAAGTGTATTTTGGTAGAGATAAATGTTAGGAAGGTAACATAGCAGGATGACAATCTGCAGCTATTCGAATTCATAAAAACAACAAACTTTTTTAAACAACTTCAAGTAACATCCGTTATTAGAAATCATATGAAAACACTATTTTGTCAATAGAATTAAACAGCTGTCAAATTTTATTATTTTAATTATTTATAAATTACTTATAAACACAATAATAATTAGATTTATAGATGATTTAATTCATTGTGAAATATTATATAAATAATTGCTTTAAATTTCATGATTGTAGTCTTCAACACTGAGGAATTTTCATCCTCCAAAAAATCGGCAACCTATTGATCGCTTAGGCACTCGTGAATACACGCGACATTGCCTCGCTGAACCGCCACGCTTTATCGTTGCCTGAGGAAATCCGTTGATCGAATTTCACCCGTGATCCCGGATATCATCTTTCTTATCTCTTTGATAAAATACTAGGTTTCCTTGCCAAAGACACCTAATACTCAATGGCTATTGGAACGAATGTATATATCCTATTATCGATCTCGTTGTACTTTTTCTTCTTGCATTCTGCAAAAGCGGCTACCTCTCCGGTCCGAATAACTGCTTTATCCTCGTAACTCGCCGCTAGAGGGTTTATGCAGATAGCGTCCCAAATTAGTATTTACCGTTCTTCCAAGGAACTAAAGTTTCTCCACCCCGTCGCTTGACATCGATACAACACAAACCGACCGTCTCTAATCAAGAAAGTATCCCTGCTGAATACAAAGTCATTCAAATTATGTGGTTCAACTCGGAGTGTCGAGTGTGCCGGGATTTGCTGTGTCGACAGTCCAGACCGTGCAAGTTCGATGCGTCGCACGTATTTCTGCATGCACATGTGAATTTCTCGCTAAATTTGATGCCGAGTCGTAGAGCCACAGCGATTGTGAAGGATACGTCGTCCAATTTAGTGCCAAGCACCGAGATTGGAAGTGCCGTCATGAAACCTTCAGAGTCCCTGCCTACCGCTCCAAGCAGTCAAGTTCGACATTTAACAGAATCGACCCTGACATTATATAGGACAAGACAAACGTTTTTGTTTATATTTTTTTGGCCACACTTCCCTAGCATACAGTCTCCCACCTGCGCACGCCATTTTGGAAATCCGAGCAGTCCTCTTTAGCTGTTTGCCTCAAGGATTGGTCCTACTAAGGCCTTTACGAGAACCGAAGTGCCTTCGATTGAGGACAAATATGCCGGCAGTGATATAACTTTACTGCTATATAAGCTTAAGCCACCCAAATCAATCGCAAAATTGCTTTATGTCATGCCTTATTATCCAGATATAAATTCAAAATGTTGGCAAGAGCGGACTTTAGGACTTCGTCATAATGCTTTAATGACGAACAGGAAGATCAAGGAGCACGACGTAGTATATGAGAAATCTTTGGTATACTGAAGCTACATCGCAACAGACGCATCCGTCTAGATAGATCGACCATTCGTTTGACAGGGTTCTGGAGATCCGATATACATTGATTCAAGGTTTCATTGAGCGCCAAATCGCTACCTACAGGAGTGCCCAAGATGGCAGCGTCATTGGGATCAATCAGAATGCATTCGGGAATCAAGTCTAACAATCAAATTTGATCTTTAGGATCACAGCTTATTAAGTCCCTCTTCTGAAGGATTTAATGTTAGTTTAATTCTCGTCTCTTGATAGATTATTTTAACTACATCCGAATAAATTGTATTCAAGTCACCCCTCTCCAAAATACAGTCGTCGAGATACCATGCGCAATACGGTGACTGACAGTTTGACAACTTCGTTCACTGCAAGCGATAAAAGCAGGGGGCCGAGAGGGTCTCCTTGTTGAACACTTTCAGCTGACGGAATTATTGATTTGCCCGCAATAAGTTAACTATCGCCACCGTAGCACAAGGTGACGAACTGCAGGTAATTTGGTAGCTTTCTACGAATCGTGTCAATCACGTAGCCCCGGTTTACCATGTTGAACGTGTTATAAAAGTTCAATTTGGCAAGCGAAACTCCAGAAACTATGGCGTTCGCGATAAAGGATTTGGACGCGTAAGTCACATCCTTAACTCCTCGTGGTATCCCAACGCCAAATTGTCGGGACACGAACTCACTTATTATATCGATTGATGCCTAACGCGGGAAAATCTTTGCTGCCAAGCGACGCAGTGTACAACCTACCGCGAACGGGCGAATACCGCTATTAGGTTTCTGTTATGTCATAAGCTTAGTGTCGCAAAAAAAATTTCTTATAGCTTCCAGCACGCAACCTTTTAGCACAACGGTGATGAATTCGGCCAAGGATTGAACTAGGTGATAACCTGAAAGGCTGCACGAGGAACCAGTGAGGTCTTATAGATGTAGTTGACTGAAACCATCCAATTCACTCAAGGAAGCATTGGGAAATGAGTGAAGAGCTGACAACATGATGTCCGTAGAGACAACACGGAAGGCATAAGATGGTATACTGTGAATGTTAACTTGCATATGTGTCCTGCCTAATAGGTTAGTTCGTGGGGGTGTTTTGACCTTAGTTCTCACACAACTCGATCGTCAAATTTCACTATTCCGTCGTGTTTGCTCATTAATCTGATTGCACTGTGAACATCGTCGTCTTTGAGTTTTTCCTAAACTCTTCGACAAAGATTTCTATTGGCCTCGCGGCCGTATACTTTAGTTCGGTTAGTAAGTTTGTCGCACTTCTGCGCCACAACATCAACAACTGACCAGGATGTCATTACAACGAATTTGAGACAGGCCTCTCAGATCTTCTGAGACAAACTGCGATTGCCATTTTTCTCAGTTATTACAGGCACGCTAATAACCGTTCCAGCGAACATCAACAATTTGATTTAAGCATATTCCCTATGGTAGTTACTCGCAATATCAGGCAGTATGGTCGAAAGAGTTGAAGCTACCTGGGGCCTGGCAGATCTGGGAATCCGTTGCACTAACTGGACTGGTATCATCTCAATAAACGCTGTCTCTCAATGCTATCCTGAAAGTGTGCTGTCAGCATGTGCATTAAGTGATGCTGAATTATTTATTTAAGTAGGCGTTTTACCAGAACCGGGGCAGTCGGGAGAACGGCCATGCCCGCGTATACGTCCGGTGGATGTTAAGCAGAAAAATCGATAACATACTCTGCGTTGTCTTTTTCCGACACGATCTTATCCCGAACAAGCCCGGTTGATTCATAATTTGTTTTCCCGACCTGACTAGGGACGTCATTCTCTCGTGTAAGATGCCGAACAACTAGCAGGATATAATACGTGTAATTTTCAACTGGTTGCAACAAGATTGTATTTATTTGTCTTGTCTTGATATTCGTCAATTGTATATACATTTGTCAATTGATATTGGTAAATTGATATTCGTGAATTGATATTCGTGAATTGATATTCGTCAATTGATATTCGTCAATTGATATTCGCTTGATATTCGTCAATTGTATATTGACGATTGATATTCGCTTGATATTCGTCAATTGTATATTGACGATTGATATTCGCTTGATATTCGTCAATTGATATTCGTGTTAGTAACGAAAATTATGGTATTCTATTATTGTAAGTAATAATATCCAAGACAATGTTTTTAAATTTAATATTTTATTTTAATTTACTATTTTAATTTCCAATGATGCGAAATATCAAATAAAATCGATCACTTTCTCGCTGTTCTATTAATTAAATTATTTTACAAAAGACAAAATTATGGATATTTATAGTATAAATTTTTTATTTGTAATTTAATTGTCTTATTTTTTGTCAAATCGCAATGCTGGATTAATAAGTATTTTATGCGCCTGGTTAATTCCAATGATCAATTGACAATTTTCTTTATGTAAATGCAATGTATATTATTTTATTAATTTTGAATTTGTTTTTGCTTTATAAATTTTTACATATATTTTATTCATGTTTTATTCATATTTTCATATTTTTTTCATATTTTATTAAATGTTTAGCAATAAACATTAATTATGTAAATAATAAATATTTAATAAATATGTATTAAATATTTATAATGGGATAGTTAAGGATTTGCATATTGCTAAACACTTATTTAAAAGATTTACAATATATTGCTTCATATTTAAATGTTTAGAAATAAACAATTATTGTGTAAATACTAAAATGGTAATTAAATATTTATAATGGCATAATTAATGTTTTGTATATTGCCAAACATTTAAATATTTACAATAAACATTTATTATGTAAATAATAAATGTTAGTTAAACATTTTATAAACAAATTGAATTTGAATGATGATTGCGACGGTGTAATAACATTTAAATTAGAAGAAAGATGGCAAAAACCAACGCAAAATTTATTAAATTGAATATTTCGATGCCTAGCTGGCATTATCTTTAGCAATTGTAATTTGCTAGAACAGTTATAAATTTTCTTCGAAAGCAAACTGAGTCTACGTATTTTTTACTATTCATAAATTAAAAATAATGTTAAATAAACAATAAATAATTAAATAATAAATTAGAAAATTAAATAATAAATAAGAAAATTTATAACTATTCTAGCAAATTACAATTGCTGAAGATGATGCCAGCTAGGCATCGAAATATTCAATTTAATAAATTTTGCGTAAATTTTTGCCATCTTTCTTCTAATTTAAATTTTATAAACATTTATTAAATATTTATATTAAGATAATTAAGTTTTGCATATTGCTAAACATTTAAGTTTTTAGCGATAAACATTTATTATGTAAATAAAAAATGCTTATTAAATATTTAATAAACATTTATTAAATATTTCGTTAATGGTAAAATTAATGTTTTGCATATTGTAAAACTAAATATATTAGTTATTTATTTACAATAAAATAATAAATATTTAGCAAACTGCTAAACATGAATTTAAAAGAGTCAAAGCATATTGATAAACATTTCCTTTATACTTTATATAAACATATATAAATAGTAAATAATATTCTATATAAAAATTTTAAATAGTCAATTTTACTTGATGCGTATAAGATATGTAATCCTAAAAAGCATGTCTAATGCCAAAAAATGTAAGTCGTTGATCTAGATACCAGTTTTTGTGTTATAATAAGAAAAAATCTTTATTGTTGCTATGTTTGTTTGTGCCATTAAAAGTGTAAGTAAAATCGCGATAGTCATAGTAGTTTGTAAAATTTCTTCCCTTTACAAATAAAACATTCAGTAAATATACTAAAGTATTTTATCGTATTTATTGGCCGTGTTTAACTGATCCAGGATATAATTTTATCCTTAGCTTTATTTGTTTAATTTTTCATTGATGCTTTATTATACAAAGTGAGTTTATTTGCTAGGCAATATGCTGCTGCCATTGAATGTAGATAATGCCTAGTAGATGTACCGGTTGGCATGAATATCGAATTTTAATTGTTGTAATAACATATACTTTTAGCATCTTAATCTATAAGCATATCTCACTTTGAGTAAATAGCTCAAAATCTATCAACAAATGAAAATAAAAGTTTGGAGCTTATTATTTGACAACAGACATATCAGGCAGAACTTACGAGTTTGGCTTATATACAACTTTACTGCTGATATACATATATAATGTTATACACTTATTGAACGAAGGTATAAGCCCGTAAATTGATTAAAAACCTCAATAGTTTTAAATAATACTAAATTATCAATTATTTACACCAAGCACGTGTTATGCCATTACTTTTTCGCATGCTAATTTGTTTGCTAGTTTAATGTTCAACGAAAATTTCAGCACGTCATCTTTACGATGTAATGGTTTAATCATATCAGCAAACTGAGTCTACGTATTTTATACTATTCATAAATTAAAAATAATGTTAAATAAACAATAAATAATTAAATAATAAATAATTATTATATAAGATTTTATATAATGATATAAGATTTTATATAAAGTTTAAATTTAAATTAAAAATCAAGTTTTATGAATTATCTAATACATATCAGAATAATGATTAGAGGTCATCAAGATGAACTGCTACGCTATCCGGTTTGATCCATTTCTCATAGAATAGGGGCCACATACATGCTCAAGCCTATTTCCTCTGATTAAATTTGAATATATAATATCTTATTCTAATACAAAGTATATTATTTATTATCCATCTATTTTTTATAGTAATGGAGTTTGAAATATGCATCTATTAAATTATTTAGATGATTTTATAATAATAAGGAATTTCATAAATAAATAACTAACAACCACTAAAAAATACGAATAGAGACATTAGAAAAAACAACTGCAGTTCAGATAAGACAACTCATAACAGCATTTATTCCTCATAATGATATCACGGCCTTAGGTCCAGCGGGATCTGAGCCCTCCAGCAAATCCAACACGCTGCCTTTCGACTGAACCACCCGGGGTCTTTCACCCCCCCCGAAGAATCCAATCGAGACGGACTATGCTGGGTAAACGAGAGACGAGGAGCTTAAGAAACCATAGCCTTTGCTTTGTGGGACGTCCTCTCGAAAAGAAGACTAATCTCGAGATAGCCCAAGTGCCCCATAGGCGCACCTGGCTTTTCCCTTTCAATTACAGATGTTGAGCCCGTTTCAGGGCCCACCTAGCTTTCTTCAGGATACGTTTGAATCTATCCAGGTCAGATTTCGCCGACCAGTTCACCGTAACGGTGAACCCCAGCTATTTTACTCGACTTGTAAAGGCGGGAAGTGGTTCAGAGGCAAATATGGAGGAGAGCGCAGAGAGTGCTAGTCTCTTAAGTTTTTTCTTTGTTGCAGGGGAGCCATGAAAGACTACCACCTGCGATTTTGCAGAGTTTAAAATAAGATTGGATTGGGGTAACTAATCTTTTAATCTTGAAAAGAAACGGTTGATGTCAGAGACTACGTCTTTACACCTGCGTCTAGTGAACAGGGCTGTGGTGCCATCAGGGTACACCAGTAAACGTTGTTCGCGTTTAAATATTTTGAATAGTTTAATAAAGGCAGCAAGGTATAAGATAGGAGAAAGTGGGGAACCTTAAGGCACACCCGTAATAGGGTAGAACTGACGCGCATCAGGGTCGTCTTCATAGTAAAAACGCTTGGTATACAGCAGGATCTCCACTCTGTTCACAATTCTCGCAGGCAACCCGAGGGACCTGAGAGAAGAGATCACAAAAGGAATGGAGATGCGGTCAAATGCAGCAAAAAAATCAAGGAAAACAGCCACAACTAGGCGATGGCTATTCTCAAGACAAAACTGCTCCACCTAACCAACTGCTGATTGGACCGAGCGACCTTTGACATACCCATGAAAACCTGGAGGGATCAAATTACGTCTACTTTAATGGTCGCGGATTTTACGCGGAAGCGCTTTTTCGTAAATCGACACGAGGGCATTTTGAATTGAAACGGGTCGCAGATCTTTAGGGCATGAGCAGGATTTTTTCTTAGGAATAAAAACACGCTTACTAATATTGATGCCTGCTACATCAGATGGGGAGGCTAAAAGCATTGTGACGGCCACCTTTCTTCTCTTATCAGCTGTCAAAAGCTGACAGATCCGAGAAGAAAGTGGAGCGACGGATTTGGAGGTGCCCGGGAGTGGACCCCAGGAGTTAAGGATATCCGTAACAGATAGATCCCTACTCCTGAAGTTACACCAAGGCGGGATTGGTTGAGGTGATAGAGTGGCTCCATAGTTGTGTAGGGCTAGTGACTCCTCTAAAACTTTATCAAGGCCTACATTCCCTATCCAACCCAATGCTCTATCCTTCCAGCAAACAAACTTCTTGAAAATCTTCCAAAAGGAAGACTGAGAAGGACTAAAGCGAGCAATACTCGTCTTATCCTTACTCAGCTGGAACCTATATCTAGTGATCCAGTATTCATTAGAGAGAGCCTGTCTGGCGGAAACAGAAAGATTAGGGAGGTTAAGAAATTTCGCTAGGACCTTGAGTTTCGTTGGAGTGGGATTGTATATACGACCTTTATAGGTGGTCGATAAAATCGCGGTAGCTTGCGAAAAGAGGTAGGTATTAAATTCGGTCAGACTCTCATTTCCTATTCTGAGAAACAGTTGTTAGAAGGCCAGTCTGATCGGATCAAAGTGAAACCTCCTTCGAAGCAACGTATCTTCCTCAATTCTCCAATGAATTAGGTCATGAGAGGTGGACAATTGCTGGCGCGACTGCTCCGTGCAGAGGGGTTTTAACAACCACCTCGAGTGAAGCAGTAAAATGTCGAAGCTTGAATTTGTTGATATGCAATGAAAGGTGGTTTGTGAATCAGATAACCGTTCCTAGCTCTGCGAAGTGCTGCATTGATCCAACGACCAGTTCTGTCGTTGAAATCTCCAAGTATCATGTCATAACCGCTGTCAATAATACTATCCAGGAAATCACGGTTCTTGTGAATTTCCTCTATACGAATGTAGACATTTTCTAGACTGAGGCGTTTACCGTTCTTAATGAGTGAAACTACTAAACAAGACATGGCTGGACATGAATAGTTTAACAGGAGGGAGGATATTAAGGAGCACTTAACTAAGGTCAAGAGTTTTTGAGAGGAAGAGGAGTGAGGTGGGGTTATATACGGAGTATAGTGGGTACAATGTGCTTTGGGATAAATCGAGTAATTTCCTGGGGGAGACGGATAGATCACGTCACCTGAAGGCATATGACATCTGCATCTCTACCAGATAGAAGTCTAAGGGCAGAAGCACCTCCCGAATTCTACTGAAGGATATTCAGTGAAAAAGGCTCACGAGTACTATGCATTGCATTAGATTAGCTGGGTGGGATTGCCTCGACCTAGGCGGAGCTAGGTGCGGAAAGGTCGCCCTTTCCACCACAAGCCCCTTCTAGGGAAGACACTTGCCCACCGGCATTATCTTCATTTCCCATGAGTGCAACGGCAGCATCTGCGGCTTTAGATTTTAACATTTTCCCGCTCTTCACAGGAGGAACTCTGTGTGAGGATGCTCCTATTTTCTTTAATTCCTTCAGGACCGGAGGTTTGGCAATTACTGGAGCTGTAAAAATTATGGCAAGCTGTTTCAGAATCAAGTTCTCTGATTGCTTGAAGATTGCTTGTCTTGTTGAGTCGACTAACCTGATGATGTCGTTGTCATTCATTCTACCCGCAACTGCACCAAAAGTCACGGGGTCATCTTTTTTTATTGAGGTGGGAGTAGGAGTGGCGGGAACAATTCAGTTTGAAGTTTGGACACTTCCTGGACTAAGCCGGATGGGTTCCTCCACAATTTGAACACTTGGGCTTGGAGGAGAACTCTCCGCCAACTTGCGGGCAATTCGTTAGGCCGCATACCCCACAAGACGTCTCCTTGACACATCCAGAGCCCCAGTGGCTCCATTCGTGGCAAGTATTGCCGTGCGGGTAAGTTAACTCGTCAATGCTTATGTGTCTAAACAATAAATTATGTCCTAAAAATGGGTTACAGACGGCTTTTGTTAGGATCTCAGCATTATCATTGGAAGAGGACGCAAAAGCTATCGGGAGAGGAAATCAGTTCTTCCCAGTCACGTACCGGAAGTTTGTTAGTCTAAATAGTCTTTTTAAAGACTCAATATCCTTATCATCCAGGTGGGGAGGAAGATTCGAAATTTTGATGGAAGCTTGGATATGTTTTAATTGTACTGTACCATTAATTCGTTGTGGAAAAAGGTTTCATATTCCTTCGCAAGGTCACAGGAAACGAAGGAGGTCCTGATTTCGGCTTCACAGTAGCGTACTGAGTTACTAGTACTCTATTATTATATTTTTCTGTAAACTTACGCAAGAATATGTTAAATAGCTTATGGAGCTCTATTGGTGCTAATAGCTTAATAACCGCCAGATTTTTTAAGTTGGGTATTGGGGGAAGTTCCCCAATTACCTCTTTTACGGTAGATGACAACAAACCACTTACCTCGTTTGATATTGTAGACGAAGTTACCTGCATTTTGTTTGAGTTTATACGGTATTCTCCGATTTCCGTTGCAATTGTAGAATCTTTTGATCCTCCGATAACACACAATTTGCCCATGGAATTTTTTGTAAATGATTTTGAAGAAAGACAATATCGTTACAAATTGTTGCAATTCTTAAAATTTCATTATTCAATGTATTATATTTAATCAAAGATGCTCATTTTCCTAAAAATTGAATGAAAAACAACTGGACAATCAAAAGTTTTATTTTAGCAAAATCGAAAGAGGTTTATTCAAATTTTCAAACACAACCAAATTGTATCAGTAGCGGATAAACTTTGTGCATTTGTATACCATTTCAGGAAAAACAATTACATATTGCTTAGTTCAAAGAATAAAATAAAAATACACTGAGCAGAAACGAGTATTACAATCAAAATGTTAGTAATTCACAGAAAATTCATTCCAATCAAAAGAAAACATAATATAAATTAAACAATTAAACACGATACATTTGAAATTGCATATACAATGAAATTATATATGCAAACAAATTTAAATTAGATCAACATAAAACATAATAAAAAACCAAAATAAAATGAAGACAATCACTGAAAAACATATATCAATGTATGTATAGATCATAACCTCCATCGTTGCCTTATAAACCATTCTGCCCATAGGACTTAATCAATAGTGACTCTGAGGCAAGCCTTTTTTTTAGATAAGGTTCAACAAACTTAAGATGTTTTAGTTGAGGTTCAACATCATCTAAAAATAGGCTTGCCTCTGAGTCACTATTGATTAGGTACCATGGACATAAATGTTTAGAGAGAAACACTGAAGGTTGAAATATGTTTTGCGGTTTTTGTCTCCGTTGTATTTTGGTTTTTATGATGTCTGGTTTATTTTGAATCTAATTTAAATTTGCTTGTTAGTAAATATGTCATCTTTACGATATAAATTAATAGTAGTTTTAATTAATGTTAATTTAAATGTAACAGAAAAAATTGTATAGTTTGTGATGTTATAAATAATAACAATTGTATCGTAAGTAATACGACAAACAAATGTTTTTCATTAAATATTAATAATAATTGTAACTGCAATACCGCAGGTGTAGTGTATCTAATACAATGCACATGTGGATTGCAATATATAGGAAAAACATATCAAATGTTAAAAACTAGGTTTAGGCAACACATATATAATATACAGCATAATAGTCAAACTATATTTCATAAACATATGAGATAAATAGGACATGATATTAAAAACTGTAAATTATTTATTTTAGAACATATTATCGAAGAAAACATTTCAATATTAAATCAAAAACTATTAGAAAAAGAAGATTTTTGGATTAAAACGCTTAATTCCATGTACCCATTAGGATTGAATGACGTGGTACAAGGAATTGGCAGAAGTAGTATAATACATAATAAACAATTCTATCATAATAATCCGGTTAAACGCAAACCAAGAAGTCATGGTGATAAAAGGAATAGGAAAAATAGAGTTAAAAATATTAAAAAAGATATGTATATAAATGAACAATTAGAAATATTAAAACAACTTTTTAGTGATAATAAGCTAAAAGATCTTTATGTAAATATAAGAAGTTTTTCTAAAGATATCATATGTTCAATAAATCAAAAATTAATTAACGACTATGATAGTCTAAGTTGTATAATAGACAGTTATTGTAATACAAAATACTATAATCGTACAATAAATGTTAATAATAACAATAGAAAATATACATTAACCATAAACTTCATTAATAAATGTATAGATAACATAAATATAGCCGGACTTTTAAATAATTCTAAAAGTAAAGAAATAATAGGGTCAGATTTAAGTAAATATATTCCTAAAATAAGGTATAAACTCCTACCACCATTAGGACGAAAAATTTGTAATTATAATAAAGAATTAAAATCAATATGTAACGATAATATTAGAAACATAATGGAAACAGAATGCAATTGTAAAAGTCTTAGTTTTGATAAAATAAATGAACATATATGTACCCATAATCTAGAATTAATTGAAAATTGTGAATTAAGAAAGCTGCTATCAAAAGGGTATAAATATAGATTAAATAACAACAACGACAATAATAAAATTTACAGTTCGTTATATAGTATTTGTAATACCAAATACTATAATCGTACAATAAATGTAAATAATAACAATAGAAAATATACATTAACCATAAACTTCATTAATAAATGTATAGATAACATAAATATAGCCGGACTTTTAAATAATTCTAAAAGTAAAGAAATAATAGGGTCAGATTTAAGTAAATATATTCCTAAAATAAGGTATAAACTCCTACCACCATTAGGACGAAAAATTTGTAATTATAATAAAGAATTAAAATCAATATGTAACGATAATATTAGAAACATAATGGAAACAGAATGCAATTGTAAAAGTCTTAGTTTTGATAAAATAAATGAACATATATGTACCCATAATCTAGAATTAATTGAAAATTGTGAATTAAGAAAGCTGCTATCGAAAGGGTATAAATATAGATTAAATAACAACAACGACAAAAATAAAATATACAGTTCGTTATATAATAACTTAAATGATTACTTTAGTAAGCTGATTAATAGTGAAAGCTCGAATATATCTAAGATAAAAATTTGGAAAGATTATATATTTGATAAAATTAAAAATAAAATGAAAATAACAAACAATTATAAAAGGAAAGATAAAATTAATAAAGATATGTATAAAGAACTTACTAAATTAAAGGATAACTATATAATAACAACTATTGATAAAGCTAGTAATAACTTTGTCTTCATATGCAAAAAGCTTTATTATGATATACTAATGAAAGAGGTTAATTCTAATGATTTAAATGTAAATCCAACATATGAACGTAGTGAGTTGAGTTTAGAAACAATTATTACAAGTCACTGTTCTATAATGGATAAAAAGGGTATAAAGGTTGAATTAGATAATAAAACTATACCTATATTATATTGGAATCCAAAATTACATAAAAATCCAATAAAACCTAGGTTCATATGTAGTGCGTTTAAATGTACATTAAAACCACTTTCTGTTTATATGAATAAAATGCTTAAAGTAATTAAAGCACA
>WNNJ02002354.1:0-13108 GCA_012934845.2 Pomphorhynchus laevis
ATACGCGTTTCGCTCTAACGGAGCTCATCAGTACCGTGACTTTAATAATCATCCATAGGCACCTTAACACACGCTAAAACAATGTCTAAAGCTCGAAAAACAGAACTACCCTTAATCTGAATCATCAGAGGAAATTTAGCATAAGCTCTGTGCATGGCAGTGACTATTAAAGTTTAACCATGCATCAGGCACTAAATTCCTTTTAATAGAAATGCTGTTTTACAGGGACACTTTAAAGTGTACAAATATATATAATATAATTTGTTGTTACACCTGCCCTAATACGGAGCCTTGTGGAACACTGGACGGAATAGACGAAGGATGGGAGAGAGAAGAGTTAGAATATACGCGAAATGTACGGTTTGATAGATATGAAGAAAACCATGATACAGTGGGTAAAGAGAAGCCATAATCATGACGAAGGCGATGTGGAAGAATCGAGTGATCGACGATGTCAAAAGCAGACGATAGATCAAGAGAAACTATGACACTACATAATTTATGATCGCGCGAGATGAGTAAGTCATTATAAACTTTAAGACAGGCAATTTCAGTAGAGTGATTAGAGCGAAAAGCGGCTTGGAAGGGAGGAAACAAGTTAGAGGAAAAGAGATATGTATTAACTTGCTTGAGAACGAGACGCTCAAGGAGTTTAGAGAGGGTTGGGAGAAGTGATATTGGACGGTACGAAGATGGTAGTGAGGAGTCGAGAGATTGCTTTTTGATGAGATGACGAACAGTGGCACATTTCCAGACGGAAGGAAATGTACGGCTACGGATGGACGAGTTGAACAATGTGGTTAGGAAGGGTGAGATAGAGGAGCAGATATTTTTAAGTAAGTGAGTTGGAATTGGGTCAGAAGGAGAGGTTTTGTTAGGTAATGACAGCAGAACCGAAGAAACTTCATCAGACGAAACGGGAAGAAGGTGGAATAGTTCTGGGAGGGAAGTATTTAAAGAGAAGAGTGGGTACAAGGGGGCTACGGGTTGTAGGGAAAGTAAATTAGATAGCTTAGTTTGTAGATAAGAAGAAAATTCATCAGGATTTATATTACAAGAAGTAGATGATCGTGAAAGAATTGAGTTTAAGATTTTCCAATGAGATTTAGAGTTGGACGATGACTCGAGTTGATTTCGCCAAAAGATAGTACGTTTAGTACGTATAAGAATAAGATGTGAACGGCGTAGAGAAAAGTAGGAATCACGGAGATTTTGAGTGAGTGAGTTGGGAGAACGTTTAAGAAAGCGTTTATACACACGAAAAGAGTGACGGAGTCGACGCTTTGAAAGACTACAGTCAGAATCGAACCAGGGAGCATGGCGCAAGCGTTGAGAACGTCAGAGTCGACTAGGCAGAAGGTCATTGACGATCGACGTAAGTTTAGAATCAAACAGAATGCAGAGATCACCGGGAGAGAGATAGTTAAGAGGAATGAAAATAGTGAAGAATTGAGTAAGGCTGTGCAGAGAATAGGGATATCGCGAAGTTTCCAGGGTCGACTTGGTGTGGGTATTGGTGGAGGCGGAGACGGAGGATGGGGACGAGTAAGAGTAAGAGTGACAAGGAAATGATCGGACAAACCGGGATCAGTAATTGACAAGGAAGTATAGTCATTGAAGCAGATAGGGACAGCAATGATGTCGAGAGCACCGCCGAGAATATGAGTTGGGCTTGTTGAAAGTAATTTATAGTTAAAATCAGAAAAAAGATTAGTTAAAGTGATAGAGTCAGAGTCAGCCGGGCGATCAAGACGAATGTTAAAGTCACCGAGAACAAAAGAAGGAGTATAAGACAATGAACAGTGAGACATAAGATCTGCAAGGTCGTTAAAGAAAATACGTGAGGGGGCAACTGAACCTGGACGGTATACAATCACAAGTTCCAGAGGGAAAGGAGTTGATAATCTGCATGTGAGTAATTCGAACGAGGTGTAACGGATGTTAACGTTAATTTTACGTAAAGACATTGGGTGACGAGCAATGGCAACTATACCGCCATGGTTAAAAGCAGTAGATGTATGAGAGGCAATTGGACGAGCTGATTCAACTAAAGAACAACCAGAGCGACATAGACGACGAATAGCAAGATCGTCGGAGTCACAATGCCAGGATTCGGTAATGCAGAGAATATCGATAGATAATTGATCGAAGATATCAAGGAGCATATCAGCTTTATGAAGAATGGAGCGAGTGTTGAATAGACTAAGACGAAAAGAATGCTTAGGAGCGAGATCGACTAGCGAAGAAGACAAGGGGGAGAGATGGGACGCCATCGAATTTTTGGTCTTGTGTGTACAACGTGAAAATTTCCATTGATTTGACGTATAGATAAGGATGACTCGCCGTTTGTTTCACGTCGATGTTTCTCAATGCGAGCTAAATTGAGCTGGGCAATATCAGAAGGGAGCGGTCAGGAAAGATACGACAAGTAGACGAAGTGGTAAGAAGTTTAAAACGTTGGGAAAGTACCAAGGATGCATGTGAACTATGTCGGAAAACGATTTTTAGGAGTGGAGGACTGAGATGATTGGATTTAGTGGATTTGTTTAAACGGATCAAAGATACAGGAGCGATATTATTGAAGAGGGATGGATTATTATCAGGAAGAATGGTTGCTAGGATAGACCTGAAAGCAGCTACATCATAATCGAGGCGACATTGAGAAGAAACATATTCGGAAACCTTTAAATTAGATATGATAATGCATCGATCGCGCGAAGGAAAACGATTACGTAGTGGTGGACGGACAGAGCTGGTAGCAGTAGAGGCAGAAGAGCAGATAAACGTGGGAATGACAGGGGTGCTACGTGAAGATTTAAGATAGTTTGGGGCATGTGTGACAAGAGTGGAGTGTTGAATCGGTTGATCGGAGATGTTACTGAAGATGATTTTGACGGAAGGATGTAAATTATTGATAGGTGATACGGTTGGAGCATGTGTGACAGAAGTGGATTGTTGAATAGGTTGAACGGAGATGTTACTGGAGATAATTTTGACAGAAGGATGTAAATTATTGAGAAGTGATACGGTAGAGGTAGAGTAATGAGTACGTGAAGAGAAGAAAGAAGTATGAGATGTATTTAGATGTGGGGATGAATAGGAAAAATGAGGTACGAGATGAAGGCCTTTACTGTTTGCATTGTTAGGAAGATGAATATTAAGGGAAGTTTTATCCGTAGTTAAAGGAGGAGTGTGTGCGAGAGAAGTTTCAAGAACGGGTTTCATAGATGACGAAGGAGTTAGTAAGCAAACGGATGACGACGATAGATTGGAAGATATGTTGTCGTTTGTTGATGTTCCATGTATAACAGCGGTCTGAGTCGACTGAGAGATATCATCAAGTTTATTTATTGAGCACAAATCTGTTTTGTTAGCGTTCAGAACGTCTCTACCGTTTAAGTGGTCATTCTTCATTAGCTTACCTACGAGGGCAGCACAACAGAAGCCGCAGAGGAAATTCCGATTTAAAACGTTGTCCTCGTCAGTGAAAGGAATGGCAACGTGAGTCCAAACATTGCAGTTCTTGTTGTCGCATCCAATTTGCTTTTCGATGTAAGCTTCCTTGACGGACTTGAGTTGCTGGCCGACATTTTTAGTTAGCTTTCTCTTTGTCATAATAAAATGTTAATTAGTTAGTTATAATCAAGAATGTTTAAACTCCGTTAGTCTGCAAGTCGTTAGTTGTAAGTAGCGAGCGGATGTCGTCGATGGTTGTCGATAATTGTCAAGCGGATGGTTGTCGATGGTTGTCGTTAGTTGTCGTCGAAGGTTGTCGTTGGTTGTCGTCGAAGATTGTAGTTTGATTGTTTTACAATCTTGGTGGACAAGATTTTCCGCGAGCGAAGCGAGCGGTACTAAAATCTGGAACTGAAATCTGGAACTGAAATCTGGAACTGAAATCTGAAACTGGAATCTGGAACTGAAATCTGGAATGTATGTTTATTAGAAACCAAAATTTTTTAAGGTCACCGTAGTGGTCACCAAAATTTTTTAACGACACCATTGCCACATTCGTTTTCGTTTCGCTCGCTTTCTGCTACACATTAGTAGCCTCCGGCCTCTGCAGAAGGCTAATTACCTAATATTCTCCCTTCCTGATAATTTGACTCATCCGATATTCGAGCTATCGCCCTTTGTACTTGGCTTATACTCTTGACTGCTAGTTACAAATCCATTATTTAGTATGTGCTTATGAAAATCTATTAAAATTGGAACTGGTGATCCTCTGATGGAGGTTTAATTTTTTATTAAAGAGTTGCTAGGTCGAAAAAGCGCTTACGCGTAGAATTCGCGACCATTTAAGTAGGCGTAATTTAATCCAGCCGAGTTTTCATGGGTTTGTCAAAGGTCGCTCGGTCTATTCAGCAATTGGTGAACTGCACTAGTTTTGTCAGGATAACAGTCATCAGCTTGTTATGGCTGTTTTTCTTGAGTTGTCTGCTTCATTTGACTGCATTTTTATTTCCTTCATTATCTCCTCTCTCAGGTCCCTCAGGCTGCATGCGAGAATAGTTAACAGTAGTGATATACTGCTGTACACCAAGCAGTTCTACTATGAAGACAAGCCTGATGCACGTCATTTAGGATAGTTGGGCAAGATATGTGGATGTGTTGTCAAAGCGACGGAGACGTAAGGATAATATTTATCTTTAATTTTGTTTTTTATATAACTTTCTTAGGCTCAGTTTCTTAACCTCACTTTCTTAGGCTTCCATTTCGATCATCACCTTTCCCTTAAACCCGTTATCCGTGACAAGGCCCGCTCGTCTAACATAATTATCCGTGACATCCGCCGTATCCGCCCCCTTATCGACTTCCGTTCTTGTATGTCTCTTCTTTTATTGCTCCTCATCCTTAAAATCGACTAATGCCTTAGCCTTTTCGCTAATTCTCCAAAATCCATCGTCATACCCCTACAACGAATAATCAACTCCGTCGTTCAAGTGCTCTTTCGTCTCCGTCGATTCGACCACACATCCACATTCATTGCCGAACTCTCCTGGCCCACCATCCACATCCGCATCAAATTCCGCCTTCTCGTAACTTTTCGTCTCATCGCTGTCGGATCCCCATCGTTCATCAACCTTCCTTTCTTAGACGACACTCGCCCCACCTCGCTATCGCTGCGTTCCCGTTATACCCTCTTACTCCACGTTCCCAATTACTCCTACAACTATGGTCTCTGATCCTTCCTCGTCGCCGCCCCACTCGCCTGGAATCAGCTCACTCTCGACGTCCGCCGCGCTCCCTCCTTTATCACATTCAAACGCCTCCTTCGTTCACATCTTCTCGACACATAATTTACATTTTCGTTTTGTTGTGGTCATGTAAGCGTGCGCTGGCACGCATTTGCCTCGTTTAAACAAATCTTTTTTATAACTTTATATTACCATTACACCCAATAGGAAGTAATGATCTTTTTAAACTTTCATATATATAATTTACCCGACATATTATATTTTATATAATATATTATATAAACTCCTGCTGTAACACTCACATGAGTACATATTATGGCATGTTTTGTTAACAAGAAATCGGAAACTAGCAGCGAACAACTTTATTTAATCGTTTACCCACTTGAGTCTTTATCAATTGTATAGATATAAAATAACATAGCGTTTTCAAAGTTTGAAAAAGCTGTTTTGAAGAACTAATTCACTTATGTCTAGCAAAATATAATTTAACAAATTTCAATGATTTAAAGATACTTTACTTATCCAGTCCCATAACATTGCTGTACATTATCTATTATTCAGTAAAAGATACGACTACGATTCATAGATACGGTACATTATAGATTAGTCGTAATAAGTACTTTACCGTAATATATACGTAATAAGTTCATTACTGTAGATCAGGGGTGTCAGGCAAAAGTAAGACGGCCGGCTGCATACTCGCGGGCAGCACGTACCAAATGTGTTAGCAAAAAATGCATTTGGATGACAATAAAAAACATTTAGAAAGTTAAAAAAGAAATTTTTAATTATAGTTATGATTCAAATTTTGAGTGCAAGAACTTCTCATAATGGAAGATCAATTTTGTTCAAACAACTAACTTTTCATACATGAGAAAAGTTGTTTACAGAGAAGATAGGTGGTACTTCCAAACATGCATAAGACTTCCGATGCAAATGTATATATTTGCACCAGTATACTATTGTTTCTTCTTGACATTATTCTTAAAATGATGTATTTTAAAAAATATTATTACAGTAAAAACGATATGCAATTCCAATCACACAAATATTTAAGGTAGAAAGATTCAAAAAATCTCGTGGGCCGCGTGTTTGACACCCTTGCTGTAGATGAATAAATTGTACGTTTTTTTTATTTCTGGTGATGCGAGTACCAGCAAGAGTTTGCGAAATATAAAAGTTAGTATTTCTCGATCCTGCTCTGGAATTCGGAATTAAAAAATGGATAAGCAAAAGTTTTTTTAAAAATATATATTTTTTATTTCGAAGTGCTTATTCTAAATTGATATAAAAACTCTCCTGAAAAAATATCGTTTAATCATCTACAGCCCGGAAGTAGACTGCTGATATCCAACTAAATAAAATACTAGTAGCCTCATCATTCCTTGCTCTTGATGATAGATAAGTAATCATTTTTAAACGTTTTTAGCAAGTACAAAATACATGTTTGCTCTTCGATCTTATCTTTTTTCTTGTTATTGTTTCGTCATTTTGACATTTTACAACGATTCATTTCGTTATAACATGTGCTCACATTAAACACTCTTTGACAACGATTATCAAATCAACTGATTTAGTTCATTGACCTTGCTGCTCTTCACTCAATCATCATCGTGACTTTAATAATTTTTAAGTATATTTTCCCGTAAGGTAGACTAACTCCCGAGTGTAATGACCTATTTATATGAATATGCAAATGCAACATTTACCTTGTTCCTTGTTGCCTAATAAACTTTTTGTCAGAAAATGACAGAAAATTTTCACGGTATATGAGCGAGTGCATGTTTGTGACGCCGTAGCAATTTTATTGAGATGCGCAAAGCGGCTATCCTTTATTAAGTCGAGCGGTGCCGCTGCCTACAGTGCCACGAACGTCGATCCCCCATATTCATTAATGGTGTGCAAAATTGTCCTCACAATCGCTACCTATTCAGTTTTCGGTTTTGCGCATTACGTCGTCGTTTACTACTTTTTCATTGACACGAATAAACTTCATTTTTATTTCGCAAGTTTATTAAACTATAGTGTGCGGTGCGCAGGTCGCCGTTATCATCACTGTAACCGCCGTCACCATACTTTTATCAAAACTAGAATACGCAGCAGTATCTGGTTTGTAGAATTATGTAAAATAATCATTTAGAAAGGACATCATATACTTTTTTCAGATAGAACTTAGTATTGAATTGGAAAAGTGATTGAAATAGCGTGATAATAATAGTAATGTTAATAACGCCTCATAATTGCTAGTAAGTATTAGTAGGCATTAAATGAATAAAATTGCTTTTTTACTGTTGCCATTCTTGTTACGCGATGTTCATTTATTATTAAGAAGATCCTGCCTATTTTGTTTACCATGTTCATTACTACATACATCACCTACAGTGACTGCATTGTGTAGCGAATGTAGTCGAATGGTGCTCTGTAATATAAATGATTCGTGTCTTATAAAACCACAACGAGATTTGTGCTTCTTTTTTGGACCTGCTACTTTAAAATTGATTTTCTTATTCTAACATTTGTTGTGGTTGTAGATTTTCGCAACAGTTGGAAAAAATAAAATTTTTCGTGTATTTTTTGACTTTTGATTGCCTGTCTGATTTTTTACTTTCTAGAAAAAAAAACAAGGTTGTGACTTTGGTCCACCTATAAAAAAATGTCAATTAGTCATGCGATACCATCATATCCAATGGCCAGCCTCTATGTAGGTAAGCTGATTATTGCTTGATTTTATCTTTGATTCGATACTTATAATAATAACATATGATAGAATTGTAGTTTAGTATGATGATGTAATTTATAAAGAATAGTAAGCTATCATAGAACTTTCAAATATCGATTTGTAGCGCATTTGGTCAGCTGATAACATTGGGATATTATTGTATTCTCTGTATGTTCTAAAATAAAGTTTTGTGCAAACAACGCAACTTTAAAACGGTTCGGCTAAAAAACAAATGTTTCTCACAATTCCATTCTATTAGGTGTCATAATTGTTTATACAATATCTTATTTAATATTCTATTTATTTTAATATTTTCAATTTTATTTTTATAAAATGATATTTTAATATTTGTATGCAACTATCTGTTATTATATTATCACTAAGAATAAAACTTTTCTTTCGATGTAATGATATTTAAATAATTGTATAACATAATTTGCTTCTTATACAAATAATTTAATGAAACGTTTTATCAATAAGAAGAAAAGTTTTATTGTGATTTAATAATATTTAAATAATTGTATAACATTATTTGCTTCTTATACAAATAATTTAATGAAACGTTTTATCAATAAGAAGAAAAGTGTTATTGTGATTTAATAATATTTAAATAATTGTATAACATTATTTGTTTCTTATACAAATAATTTAATGAAAATTTTTATCAATAAGAAGAAAAGTTTTATTGTGATTTAATAATATTTAAATAATTGTATAACATTATTTGTTTCTTATACAAATAATTTAATGAAACATTTTATCAATAAGAAGAAAAGTTTTATTGTGATTTAATAATATTTAAATAATTGTATAACATTATTCGCTTCTTATACAATTACTCTTAATGAAACATTTTATCAATAAGAAGAAACGTTTTATTGTGATTTAATAATATTTAAATAATTGTATAACATTATTTGCTTCTTATACAAATAATTTAATGAAAATTTTTATCAATAAGAAGAAAAGTTTTATTGTGATTTAATAATATTTAAATAATTGTATAACATTATTTGTTTCTTATACAAATAATTTAATGAAAATTTTTATCAATAAGAAGAAAAGTTTTATTGTGATTTAATAATATTTAAATAATTGTATAACATTATTTGTTTCTTATACAAATAATTTAATGAAACGTTTTATCAATAAGAAGAAAAGTTTTATTGTGATTTAATAATATTTAAATAATTGTATAACATTATTCGCTTCTTATACAATTACTCTTAATGAAACATTTTATCAATAAGAAGAAAAGTTTTATTGTGATTTAATAATATTTAAATAATTGTATAACATTATTTGTTTCTTATACAAATAATTTAATGAAAATTTTTATCAATAAGAAGAAAAGTTTTATTGTGATTTAATAATATTTAAATAATTGTATAACATTATTTGTTTCTTATACAAATAATTTAATGAAAATTTTTATCAATAAGAAGAAAAGTTTTATTGTGATTTAATAATATTTAAATAATTGTATAACATTATTTGTTTCTTATACAAATAATTTAATGAAAATTTTTATCAATAAGAAGAAAAGTTTTATTGTGATTTAATAATATTTAAATAATTGTATAACATTATTTGTTTCTTATACAATTAATTTAATTAAAATTTTTATCAATAAGAAGAAAAGTTTTGTTGTGATTTAATAATATTTAAATAATTGTATAACATTATTCGCTTCTTATACAATTACTCTTAATGAAACTTTTTATCAATGAGAAGAAAAGTTTTATTGTGATTTAATAATATTTAAATAATTGTATAACATTATTTGTTTCTTATACAAATAATTTAATGAAAATTTTTATCAATAAGAAGAAAAGTTTTATTGTGATTTAATAATATTTAAATAATTGTATAACATTATTTGCTTCTTATACAAATAATTTAATGAAAATTTTTATCAATAAGAAGAAAAGTGTTATTGTGATTTAATAATATTTAAATAATTGTATAACATTATTTGTTTCTTATACAAATAATTTAATGAAAATTTTTATCAATAAGAAGAAAAGTTTTATTGTGATTTAATAATATTTAAATAATTGTATAACATTATTTGTTTCTTATACAATAATTTAATGAAAATTTTTATCAATAAGAAGAAACGTTTTATTGTGATTTAATAATATTTAAATAATTGTATAACATTATTCGCTTCTTATACAATTACTCTTAATGAAACATTTTATCAATAAGAAGAAAAGTTTTATTGTGATTTAATAATATTTAAATAATTGTATAACATTATTTGTTTCTTATACAAATAATTTAATGAAAATTTTTATCAATAAGAAGAAAAGTTTTATTGTGATTTAATAATATTTAAATAATTGTATAACATTATTCGCTTCTTATACAATTACTCTTAATGAAACATTTTATCAATAAGAAGAAAAGTTTTATTGTGATTTAATAATATTTAAATAATTGTATAACATTATTTGCTTCTTATACAATTAATTAAATGAAAATTTTTATCAATAAGAAAAAACGTTTTATTGTGATTTAATAATATTTAAATAATTGTATTACATTATTTGCTTCTTATACAATTACTCTTAATGAAACATTTTATCAATAAGAAGAAAAGTGTTATTGTGATTTAATAATATTTAAATAATTGTATAACATTATTTGTTTCTTATACAAATAATTTAATGAAAATTTTTATCAATAAGAAGAAAAGTGTTATTGTGATTTAATAATATTTAAATAATTGTATAACATTATTTGCTTCTTATACAAATAATTTAATGAAATTTTTTATCAATAAGAAGAAAAGTTTTATTGTGATTTAATAATATTTAAATAATTGTATAACATTATTCGCTTCTTATACAAATAATTTAATGAAATTTTTTATCAATAAGAAGAAACGTTTTATTGTGATTTAATAATATTTAAATAATTGTATAACATTATTCGCTTCTTATACAATTACTCTTAATGAAACATTTTATCAATAAGAAGAAAAGTTTTATTGTGATTTAATAATATTTAAATAATTGTATAACATTATTTGTTTCTTATACAAATAATTTAATGAAAATTTTTATCAATAAGAAGAAAAGTTTTATTGTGATTTAATAATATTTAAATAATTGTATAACATTATTTGCTTCTTATACAAATAATTTAATGAAAATTTTTATCAATAAGAAGAAAAGTTTTATTGTGATTTAATAATATTTAAATAATTGTATAACATTATTTGTTTCTTATACAAATAATTTAATGAAAATTTTTATCAATAAGAAGAAAAGTTTTATTGTGATTTAATAATATTTAAATAATTGTATAACATTATTTGCTTCTTATACAAATAATTTAATGAAACGTTTTATCAATAAGAAGAAAAGTGTTATTGTGATTTAATAATATTTAAATAATTGTATAACATTATTTGTTTCTTATACAAATAATTTAATGAAAATTTTTATCAATAAGAAGAAAAGTTTTATTGTGATTTAATAATATTTAAATAATTGTATAACATTATTTGTTTCTTATACAATTAATTTAATGAAAATTTTTATCAATAAGAAGAAACGTTTTATTGTGATTTAATAATATTTAAATAATTGTATAACATTATTCGCTTCTTATACAATTACTCTTAATGAAACTTTTTATCAATGAGAAGAAAAGTTTTATTGTGATTTAATAATATTTAAATAATTGTATAACATTTATATGAATAAAATGCTTAAAGTAATTAAAGCACATTTTAAAAAATATTGCAAGTAATCGAAATTAATACTGGTATAAAACACTATTTCAGTATTAATTCTACAAAAGAATTTTTAGAACAGACAAAAGGAATAAATTTTCAAAATATAAATACATACGATTTTAGTACGCTTTATACAAATCTAGATTTAGTAGATATTAAAGAAGCGTTAGTAAAATTAATTAATCTTATATTCGAAAAAGATATACATATATATGTTATAATAATTATAACGCCTATCTAACAAAAATTAAACCATCAAATAAATATAAATATATGGATAAAATTGAATTAATAGAATCCTTAAATATTTTGATAAATCAAAATTATTTAAAAGTAGGGACATCTATATTTAGACAAATAAAAGGTGTTCCAATGCATTAAATTATTTGTATAAGAAACAAATAATGTTATACAATTATTTAAATATTATTAAATCACAATAAAACTTTTCTTCTCATTGATAAAAAGTTTCGTTAAGAGTAATTGTATAAGAAGCAAATAATGTTATACAATTATTACGTATTAAATATAATTATAAAATAAACAAAACATAATAATGCTAAATCAAAATTTAATAATTAAATAATAAAATTAATAATTGTTTTTAGATTTTCTATAATTTTAATCAAGTTAAAAAATAAATATAAAAAATAAAATTTAAAATAAACGTCATTTTTATGAATTGACTAATAAATAACAGACGTTGTATCAGAATAAGAATTAGAGGTCATCAGGAGGAACTGCTATGCTATCAGGTTTCGGCCCCTAACTCCTCTACCCAACATAGCAGCGGGGCCAAATACATGCTAATGATGTATTTCCTCTGAAATAACTATCTAGTATCTTATTCTAATGCAAAGTATATTATTTATTATTCATCCAAAAAATTTGCCACTTAAGAGTTTAAATTTATTCTTTATATTATTGTGTTGATTTTATATATTTTACTATTTTCTGCTTGATGTTATTTTTATAGTAACCTAGTTTAAAATATGTATCTATTAAATTATTTAAATGATTTTTAAGAAAGCCAATATCATTACAAATTGTTGCAATTCTTAAAATTTCATTATTTAATGTATTATATTTTATATTATATGGTATGCATGAATGCTCATGCAAAAATATGTTTCTTGTAAATTTAAAATGTCATCTTTACGATATAAATTAATAGTAGTTTTAGTTAATGTTAATTAATGTTCATATCTAGATATACACCTTTATCATTAATATTGGTTTTGTTAAGAATAAGGCTTTCTGGATAAATTGCTCACTAATTGAATAAAAATTATTAGAATTAAATACACATATATCATCAATGTATCGAAACATATATTTTATATATTTATATTGTTTAGATTTAGTTTTTACACAGTTATGAACAAATTCATATTCTATAAAGCTTAAAAACAAGTAAGCTATAATTGGGCTACTATTACCACC